>JASANB010002760.1:0-61173 GCA_030248155.1 Sabatieria punctata
GGTTCTAGGGGGTTGCTGGTGGCCGGGCATGCACCGTTGGTCTTCGACTGTGCTCTATTTTAATAGATATAAATATCAGCCAGATCCGTGAGATGGCCCTGCTTGCCCCCTCAAAGCTGACTTTCTCGCAAAATGCATCTTAAGTGCGAGTGTATAGAATGTATGCTTTTAATAGGGTACAGTAGCTTACAATACAAACGCCAGCAGGCAGGTAGATGAACAATAGAGCAACGAACTACATTAGACGCAGTAGACACACACGTACGTACGTAGTACCACTAGCAAAGAGTAAATTATACATTAATCGAGAAGCAAGCACTTTTAGACCAAAACAACAACAACAACGTGTGGCAACAATGACAAAAGGTTAGTAAAGGTGAATTTATCGCACAACAAACCAACCTTTCAAAGTGACAGTCACCAAACAGAGCCCCGGGGCGCCCGTCGCCCCTATTCGTTGTTGCCATTCAAATCACCGCTCTGCTCTTGGTCTTGATCAAGATATTGCGACGCTGCGCACTACGCATTACCGTCTGTCGCATGCAGGGCAGCTTGACCAGCCAACCTTTAAGTTGCAAGCGGACCTTTATCCAAAAAGCCTACTGAATCTCAGCCGCTAGAAGGATTTTTCACAATGAATGTCCAAGAAAACGCAAGTTTTGGCCTTCATGTGACGGCTCATAAGCAAGTACTCACTAGTGCGGGCATTAGGTGCTTCACAAAGGACAGACAAAACTGCTTTTTGGTTGTGCTTTTGATTCGTTCTCCTTTTATACTCAACCTTCACAGAATAATATTTGATTTGATTTGATTCTTGGAGGTGCTCTAAGTGCGTTAATAAAATGACAGTAAACCTTTGTGAAACATTTCTTTATCATTTGACAGTTTGTAGTTTTCAAAAAAATGGTCTCTGGTGGCAGTGGAGCACAAAGTAAGCATAAAATAGAAATACACGGCAAAATGTTGTTGTTGTTTCAAAATGCAGTTTCCAAAGCTTAACATTAAATTTAGCTTTTAATTTGATAATTCTAACCAAATTTTCAAAAATTTAGTAAGACAAAGCAAAATTAACGGGCCGGGCACCATTTTCTGGCCCCCGGCCTTGCATGCCTCACCTGATCGGCTCGCCAGGCAACGGATATAATCTACATAGGATCTTTAAAATCAACACCGTCGTCTTAGCACCGGTGGGGAAAAGAGACGCGTATTGGCGACCTGTGTTTAAAAACGGAAGCGGATAATAATAGGGGTGCGGTCCGATGAAGCCGACGGTGTTTGGGTGGGTGGGTGTTTGTGACTCTTGGGCTTGGCCGGTTTGCTAACAACTGTTTTGTGCTGTTGCTCATTTGAACGGCTTAGGGTAAACCGGGGTAATTCGCCACATAATTTGGCGTTCCTCCCTGCTGTTTAAACGTGTCTAGTCTGTACATCATTCATTGTTTTGCATGTCCTAACAGTAAACTCTCTTGATTTGGTGCCGAGAGAGAGACCGTTTTCTTTTTGTTGTGTTGTGTTGTGTGCGCCCACCTACCGAGCCCAGCCTACCAAGCCTTCCTACCAAGCCAAGCCCACCTTCCGCTTCCAAGCCATATCCACTCAGAGCTCAGAACCAATGTCCCGGAGAGTAGACGCCTGAAGCCCAGTCCACTAAGTTCCATGAATCCACAAGCCCACCAGTTTTGTGTGTCCAAGTGCCCATGACCAGCCAGTTCCACAAGTCCCGTTCGCTTCTAAGAGTCCACCATTCCACGTCTTTGCTTCCATTCCACGTCCTCGCAGATGCCCGTTTGGAGGAGTGATGCATACATGGGCCGCGGGGTAAGGGGGTACCCCTCGGCCGGCCATACCTCCCTCCTCCACCCCGCCCTCCCGGAGGGAGAAAATTTTCGCTTATTTAAGACAATAGGCGTTTTTTGGCCTTTTTTCGGGGGACCCCCCCCCCCCGAGGTCTCCAGACCCCCGTACCCCCTCCGGATTTTTCCGGCCCATATATGGAGTGATGCCATTCGTTTGCGCCATTTGTTCCACAACTCTTGAGTTCAAAGAGTCCATGAGATCCGCATGTCCCCTTCAGGCAGAGCCCAAGCGAATACAACCCCACCGAATGCAGTCCCTCTATTCCCTTCAGTGCAGTTCGGTTCAGTTCGCAGTGGTTCCCAAGTCCTATGTGTTCGCATGTTCCTCATCCCCAAATCTTCCAGATCCACTCCAATGGCCGTTAGGCGAGGCCCTCCCGCTGTCCCGAGTTCCGTTAGGGGGGAGTGATGAAAGATACTGAAAAGTTGTTTACTGACTAGTGGTGGGAACACACCCAACACAACACAATCACAACACACCCAACACAACACAATCACACACGCCACCACACAACAGCTCAGTCACAGAAACACTCGCAATAAACAATCACATTCTTTTAATAAACCTTTATAAACCCACCTATTTAGTCTGTACATCATTGTTTTGTGTGTCCTAACAGTAAACTGTCTTCATTACCTACATAAAATCGTACAACCATGCCATAATCTGCCATAGTCCTCCTCTCTATATTCCATGTAGATGTACAAAATTGAAAATTACTGTTTTTAAACAAACCTTTGAAAATCTATGTAAAAACCTCATGCCCGTTTGTGCCGATTCGCTCCCAAAACAGGGGAACTCGTTCTTAAAACTACTGCAACGGTTTCAGTGACTTGACTTACTTGACTTAATTCGCTTTCCCCTAGGTCGGGGCGTTGCGGAGCCTAAATGAGTGCAGAGCCCGCCTCCACTGCTCTCGGTTCTCAGGGTTTGCGCGTATCTCTTTCAGATAATCTTGGATTGTATCTTTCCAGCGGGTTTTTGGGCGCCCAAGCGGTCTTTTCCAGCCAAGCTCTCGGTTTCAGTGAAATTTACACAAAAAGATATTTGTATGAAACCAACCTAATCGCAGATTTTTAATCTGACCGAGCTCTTACAGTTTTAGGTATATTCAGCTTTCAAGATTGACTTTTTGAGTGAGTGTCAAATGATTGCCTGTAACTCAAGACTACTGCAGATACAGCGTCAATATTTTTCTTATAAAATCTTTACACTACAAGCTTTACAAAAAACAATAAGCACTCAGCTAACTTCTTTGGCACTATCCCATTTCACGGTGATTTTCATGGTTTAGGGGACTCAAGCAACTATTAGAGTATAGGGGACTCAAGACCTATTCTACTTTAGGGGACTCAACCCATCCAAACAGATTCGGCGCCCACCGCCAAATTCCGTTTCGTACATGTTTTAAATCGGCGCCCACATCGTACAAAACATTAAATAGCGCTTTTCTATTAAAGGGGACTGAAGCTATTTCAGAATAGGGGACTTTTCAGTTCTATTCTACTATAGGGGACTTAAGCTATTTCAGAATAGGGGACTTTTCAGTTCTATTCTACTATAGGGGACTCAAGCTATTTCAGAATAGGGGACTTTTCAGTTCTATTCTACTATAGGGGACTCAAGCTATTTCAGAATAGGGGACTTTTCAGTTCTATTCTATTATAGGGGACTCAAGCTATTTCAGAATAGGGGACTTTTCAGTTCTATTCTACTATAGGGGACTCAAGCTATTTCAGAATAGGGGACTTTTCAGTTCTATTCTACTATAGGGGACTTAAGCTATTTCAGAATAGGAGACTTTTCAGTTCTATTCTACTATAGGGGACTCAAGCTATTTCAGAATAGGGGACTTTTCAGTTCTATTCTACTATAGGGGACTCAAGCTATTTCAGAATAGGGGACTTTTCAGTTCTATTCTACTATAGGGGACTCAAGCTATTTCAGAATAGGGGACTTTTCAGTTCTATTCTACTATAGGGGACTCATGCTGTTTCAGAATAGGGGACTTTTCAGTTCTATTACTGTAGGGGACTCAATCTCTATTCTCGGATGCTGTATGTATGTACATACAGTGTGTACGTATGTGCTTCTATCAATGTTAAATTTATTGCGTTGATTTTGTGATTTTTAAAAATTGCTGTTTTTCTTGTGTATTAGTTGCAGACAGGCAATGGCAGTGCCAGACACGAAAAACTTTAATAGCAAAGCATCGATCAAGAAGGAAAATACTGAAGCAAAAATTAGCAACACAGCAAAGTATCAAACAAGACAGAAAACACTTAGGCATTATTTATATGTATTTGCCCCTTTATGTTCTGTCCTTGCAATAATACGGTATCCACGCTTATCACAGAGGGTAAGCCAGTGTTGAAAGACCTGGTTTACCCTTTGTGTGATGCAACGCTTTTCTTTTGAGTTACTGATTAAGTTAAATTTGTGGTGGCTGTCGTGCTTTTTGCATTTTTACTCTATGCCCCTGCCTCAATTTAATTGAGCAGTTCCTCGACACGATCATAAGTCTTCAGAAGAACAAAACCTAGACTGCAGTGACATATGCAAACGGATTGGAGTCTGTAGCTCCATTAACATAGGTGAGATTGTGAGGAGCTATGTTGTACAATGTATGGTGTACAAAAACATCCAGTTGCTTTAAGAGGAAACGGTGACACAGCAAAGATGGCTAACATGTTCAACATGAGGTATTTGTTCCTAATTTATGCACTTACTCTAAGCCTTACAACCAGCATCGGGAGCAACTACCCCAAACTGCCCTTGGTCAATGTATTGGTAGATATTGAAACGAATTCTGGATGTGTCATTGATATCCACAAAAAATGGTTAACGAAAATTTCATCTGTGCCAAGCATTGACGAACTGCGATATGTCACTGTCAACTTTTACTCCTCTGTAACAACACTGTCATTTCAGGACCATACAGTGCTCATTTCTTGGTCTGTACCCTTTTTGACTGTGACACTGAGCAAAAAATCCACTTGAACAACGCCATACGCATTTCTGCCATGCAAAGTAACAAGTATTTTCATGTGTCCGTTCTTTCCAAGAAATCGACCATGACCAGCTGTATAGTCGCTGATAACCATTGTCAAACTGTATTCTAGAATAGAAAAAATAAAAATAAATGTACAGTATATTAATACTGACAGCCTATTCAAATCCACGTTAAGCATAGTTTGTACTTGTCAACGATCACATATGTGACCTGTGGTTACTTGTGTTTGGTTGCAGAATGGAGGACACCTTTTCTTGCAGAACAGTTGTTGATAGCTGACCCAAATCAGCTGCAATTTTAACGGCTTCACATGTTGAACATGTTGGCCATCTTTGCTGTGTCACCGTTTCCTCTTAAAGCAACTGGATGTTTTTGTACACCATACATTGTACAACATAGCTCCTCACAATCTCACCTATGTTAATGGAGCTACAGACTCCAATCCGTTTGCATATGTCACTGCAGTCTAGGTTTTGTTCTTCTGAAGACTTATGATCGTGTCGAGGAACTGCTCAATTAAATTGAGGCAGGGGCATAGAGTAAAAATGCAAAAAGCACGACAGCTACCACAAATTTAACTTAATCAGTAACTCAAAAGAAAAGCGTTGCATCACACAAAGGGTAAACCAGGTCTTTCAACACTGGCTTACCCTCTGTGATAAGCGTGGATACCGTATTATTGCAAGGACAGAACATAAAGGGGCAAATACATATAAATAATGCCTAAGTGTTTTCTGTCTTGTTTGATACTTTGCTGTGTTGCTAATTTTTGCTTCAGTATTTTCCTTCTTGATCGATGCTTTGCTATTAAAGTTTTTCGTGTCTGGCACTGCCATTACCTGTCTGCAACTAATACACAAGAAAAACAGCAATTTTTAAAAATCAAAAAATCAACGCAATGAATTTAACATTGATAAAAGCACGTACGTACACACTGTATGTACAGGGTGTCTCAAAAAAAATGATCACATTTCTTTTTACTGCCATTTCCGCAAATTTTGACCAAATAGGCTGAAATTTGGACCATAGGTGCCACAATTCGGGGAATTTTATGTGTTAAAGTTTGGTGCACTATGCTTGACTCATTCCCGAGAAATTTCAAAACAAGTGAAATTTGGTAATTTCAATAGTGAAAGCCGGTCACGAAAAATGGAAACATTTCCTTTTCCTGTATCTTTTCTAATTTTTGTCGGAATTGGATGAAATTTGGAGTGTAAACGCAGAAGTTCAGGGTAATTCGTGTGTAAAAAGTTGACGCATGAACTCCAACGCTATCGTTAGAGTTTAGGCGATAATGTAATGTAACGTTTTTTCGGTGACCGGCTTTCGCTATTGAAATTACCAAATTTCACTTTTTTTTAAATTTCTCGAGAATTAGTCAAGCCTTGTGCACCAAACTTTAACACATAAAATTCCCCGAATTTTGGCATCTATGATACAAATTTCAGCCTATTTGGTCAAAATTTACGGAAATGGCAGTGAAAAGAAATGTGATCATTTTTTCGGTGACCGGCTTTCACTATTGATTTAACAAATTTCACTTTTTTTAAAATTTCTCGGGAATGAGTCAAGCCTAGTGCACCAAACTTTATCACATAAAATTCCCCGAATTTTGGCACCTATAGTCCAAATTTCAGCCTATTTGGTCAACATTTGCGGAAATGGCAGTAAACAGAAATGTGATCATTTTTTTTGAGACACCCTGTACATACATACAGCATCCGAGAATAGAGATTGAGTCCCCTACAGTAGAATAGAACTGAAAAGTCCCCTATAGTAGAATAGAACTGAAAAGTCCCCTATTCTGAAACAGCTTGAGTCCCCTATAGTAGAATAGAACTGAAAAGTCCCCTATAGTAGAATAGAACTGAAAAGTCCCCTATTCTGAAATAGCTTGAGTCCCCTACAGTAGAATAGAACTGAAAAGTCCCCTATTCTGAAATAGCTCAAGTCCCCTATAGTAGAATAGAACTGAAAAGTCCCCTATTCTGAAATAGCTTGAGTCCCCTATAGTAGAATAGAACTGAAAAGTCCCCTATTCTGAAATAGCTTGAGTCCCCTATAATAGAAAAGCGATATTTAATGTTTTGTACGATGTGGGCGCCGATTTAAAACATGTACGAAACGGAATTTGGCGGTGGGCGCCGAATCTGTTCGGATGGGTTGAGTCCCCTAAAGTAGAATAGGTCTTGAGTCCCCTATACTCTAATAGTTGCTTGAGTCCCCTAAACCATGAAAATCACCGTGAAATGGGATAGCGCCACTTCTTTCATTAAAGCACAGTATTCCAATGAATAATTTTGTGCCGATTTTCGCCTGTGCCGAATTACCCCGGCCTACCCTATTTCTCAGCCCCAGATAACCTACCTAGGTCTATGTTTGGCTTTAGATAGCAACCCGTATTAACAACAAAGAGGACCCGGCAGTTTCGTCATTGGTGGATTTTTTATTTATTAATACCTATCTCCCGTATTGGCGCACACACGACAAAGTGGAGAAGTAGAACTGCGGCTTGACAAGTGGATGATTAAAAAATGGATTCAAAGTGGGTTTTTAAGCTCAATGCAATAATTTTTCATGACAGTTCATCCGTGAAGTGTTCTAGGGCAAAAACCACTCAAGCGTCCAATGGAGCCAGTGACATTTCAAGCAAAGGTAAGTGCTAACCAAAAAACCTGCCGAAACCGTCTTCATTGGTCTTGTTTTTTTGATCCGGAACTTATTCACTGATTTTAACATTTAGCGGGTTAATTTTATTGGAACAAAAGACAGTTAAATTTTAGTCAGGAGGATACTAATTTTTATTTATAGTGTGTGAGTATGTAACGGGACGTGAAATAACAAACGGTGATGAAACTGAAAATAATGTTCAAATGTTAGAGTTGCCTTACAGGATACCTATTGCTTTATGTTCTCTGCTCGCCTCGCACATAACAAATTTTTGACAACCCCACTACATTCTCACTCCTCACAGTGAACCCCACAAAATTTTTAAGAAAAATCAATTGCTTGAATTTCCTATTTTTGTTGCAAAAAACAAAATTATCATAAAACTAGTCTGCTCAGTTGTTGTCATCGTCACACAGGTACGTCCTTGAGGTTGATTTGTTTTGGCCTCGAGTAGCACTGAAAAAGTAGTACCATCGCAAGACGCGTCTGGCAAGTCAGGCATTGATTTTACAAGCTGCAGAAAACAATTACAGACAGACGAAGATATTCTTTGGTTTGTTTAATTGTAATTCGACGGATATCATTCAACCAGTTGATTCGGGAAGTTGATCGTATCCATGCAAAGTTATATCACTAATTGAGTTTTTTGTTCCACTGTCCTTTCGAAGAGCTCAGGACACCCCTCGCCCTTTTCAGAGCCCTTCAATGGGGTAGCCTTGTCTACAAACAACCCTCTCCTTTGCTGCCAATAGGTGCAACGGCAGCGCCCGTCCACTCTTATTAGAGTTCAGTTTCCATTTACCTACTACTGGCCATCACAGTTGTTAGAGTAAAAAAATCAGGAAAACCTATTTTTTTAAAGAAGCTTTTTTGAAGGCTCAAAAATTATTCTTTGAAAAATCAATATGCAAATTAATGCAAAAAGTGGGACAGTGTTGCCAGGTCTGCAGACCAAAAAACCCCTAAATCAGAGAAAAAATACCCCCAGAAAACCCCAGACTTTTCAAAATACCCCCAAAAATCCCCCCAGATTTAAAATGTACTTTTAGAGCTGATGGAAGCTGAATTTCACATTCCAGCATAAGATAGATATAGTGAGAAACAGAAAGAATTAAATTTATTACATGTACAACTAAATTGTAAATTATAATTCTGTAACAAATCACTCAAATTACGATCAGACCAGGCATCAGACAGCAAAGAAAACTACAGAGTTATGGATAAAATTTTCTAAAATTTTGTTTCAAGGTATGACACGGTTTTAGTTTACTTCACGCTGATTCTAATATACATTTTTATATTATAATACCGCGTACCCACGCAATATTTCTAATTTTTTTCACTGTTGCAAAGATTTTGCAACAGTGAAAAAAATTAGAAATATTGCGTGGGTACGCGGAACATAGAGTTTTGAAAGTTCCTTGTGAAAGTTCTTCAGAATACAACATGTCAAACCTCGATTTTTTTGGTCGACAGATCGATGAAATTACGATTTTTCAAACAATGTGTTGAACTTTGATTCATCACTGGTAAAAAATAACATTCGATCATTAGTCCGAAGAAGACAATTCTCAAAAATCCCGAAACCCCCAAAAAATCCCCTAAATTTTAGCAAATACCCCCAAAAAACCCCCAACCCCCAAAAAATTTCCAAATACCCCCAGATTTGTAACCCCAACCCCCAGATGAAATTTTCACCCCCAAATGGTGGCAAAATACCCCCAGATTTGGGGGTAAAACCCCCAACCTGGCAACCCTGAAGTGGGAAATTCACGTGCATACATGGAATTTTTAGTAAATTCTTTGGAATCTAGGAACCTGCATAATACTGCTTTTGCACTGAGCCTAACAGCGAAGGCAGTGTTTAGACCTGTATTGTATTGGCGTTTTCGAACAGGTTTCTTAACTGACTTGAGGTTCAAAAGTGGAAAATTTGTTGTAAGTACCTGTACTAGCACGCTGGACCCCTTTAAGACGATTTCAAAACAATTATTTTTAAAAATTTTTGAGCTTCAAAAATTTTTTTAACAACGGTTCTGGCCATTACCGTCTTCAGTAGTACTTCCAATCGCTTCGACCGGTTTCGAACCCACAAACAACCGCTCTCGCAGATGCAGGGGCGGCCGTGATAGACGGGATAGCGTAAACTACCGCTGACTTGCAGAATTGGAGGCAGCTGTGCTCAAGCACCCGGCACTCTTAGCAGATCTTCAGGACGACCCCCATGAAGTTGTACTGTCTTTGCCAGCTGTTGTGCGCAGGAGAGTTCAGGCGCTCAAGAAACTGCAGCTGAAGGGACTTGAAATAGAGGCAGAATTCTACAAGAAGGTACACGAGCTTGAGTGCCAGTTCGCATCGCAGTTCCAAAAACTCTACGATGAGGTATCTTTTCTCTTGTATTGCGGCAGCACTCTTATTTTTAAGTCGGCTCAGTTTTAGCGTCGTGAGATGGTGTCTGGGAAGCACGAACCTACAGACGAAGAGGCCGACTTTCCACTGTTTCATGATATGGACAACATATCTGTAAGTGCCCGTCAACCTACCTATCAGTCTACCCTTGAGTCTAGCGCAACTTACATGTAACGGAGTCTGAACGAGTTACTGCCACTGTGTGTAGTCGCACCTCGCAGGACTGGAATACCCTCTTTTTTCAACCTCGCTTCCGATATTTTTATTGGTAATTTTGTGTATTTTTTACAATTTTAGACACAAAAAATGCCTATAAAACAGCAATTTTTAGCTGTATTTGAGCCAATCCAGTTTTTAGCGATTTTTAGTACTCTATCCCCGACCCTGGATAGTGATCGACTGGAACCGGAACTAGCCAATTCCGACCGGAATCAGACGTTTTTCAAGTTAGGTTGAACAATTTGAAATTTCACTCTAAAATCTAAAATGCAAGCCGAAAGTTGTAAGAAAGTTAGTAAATGTTGTGTAGTGAGTTTTGTTTAATTTCGTACCAAGCACAAATGGCATAAAATATTACTGTTGTTATGCTGTCGTGCTAGTTGTTCCCTGCAACTTGCGGCTAGAATTTTTAATTCTGGGACAAATTTCAAATTTTTAACCTGTCTTGAAAAATTTCCGGTTACGGTTGATGGCTACATGGGCCGGTAAAATCTGGGTCTGTGGGGTCTGTTGTCGCATTAGAGTTCCAGAAAAGTTCACGAATCGCTGTAATATTGCCTATTTTATATTAAGTGCAAAAAGTTTCGGCTCTGAGGTACAGTATGGACGACCGAGGGTATATGCCATCAATCCCAGTCGACCTGTATTTGGTTATGGTTTAACCGTTTTTGCGTTTTACTACGTTCTGGTATTGATCCTTACTCCTTACAAACAGACAGGCTAAAATCAGTCAGTAGTACTATGCCCACTGCTTTGTGTATACCGAACGTTTGGGGTGCCGCCCAGTTCGGTGTGGCCGTTTGGGTGTGGGCCGTTTGGGTGCGGCCGGTTCGGTGTGGGCCGGTTTGGTGTGTGTCCCGTTTCGGTGCAAGGCCGTTTCGGTGTGGGTCGATTCGGTGTGCGCCAGTTCGGTGCAGGTCGGTTTGGTTTGAGTGTTTTCTGTTCGGCTTTGTGTTGCTCTACCACCCACCACTAAGACGACCCCTTTATTTGCTTTGTATTTTCTTTTACTCCAACAAAGCTGTATTCTTTAGATCCTAAAGGCAACGAGAGAGGAGTTCTCTGTACTGAAAATTTACTCTTCTTACTCAGAACTCAGTATTCAAATACAGACGCTTTTTTATTCCATTACAACCACGAATACACTAATTTTAGAATGTTGATCGATGAACTTATAACGATGTGCTACCTTACCTAGTGAATGAAAGGAAATGTGGAGGGCTTTACTAGTAATCTGGTACACACAACACAACACACAAACACTCTCAAACACACACACACACGCAACCACTCGATAACTCCTTACTACAAACACTCACACAAAACTATCAAATTCTTCATCACTCCCCTTTGGACGAGTGTCGACTGGCCGCCGCTGTGCCTGACAATCGGGGAAAGTGAACTGCGGGAACTACTCCGCCTCTGTTGACTCGGCATCTCCAGTAACCTGTTCTGCACTAACACCATGTTGACTCGATCTCCCACGTGCTACATCTCGGCCTTTCTGTGCCTTCGCTTGCACCTGTTGACTTGTCATTGGGGAAACGGAATGCCATCTCTTGGGCAGCAAACTCGAACGAACTATCATCCTCTTCCTCTGTCTTCTTCTTACTGTCTTTCTCCTCTTCATCCTCTTTCTCTTCTTCATCTTCCACTTTCGTTGCTTCCTTCCGCCTCTCATCATCTCACACCTCATCATCCTTCTTCTCTTCCTTCCTCTTCTAATTGACACCTCTCATTAGCCTCTTAATTGGAACCGAACAGGTCACACTCAATGCACCACACGGACCTGCCGGAACTATGTCGCACCCAACCGGCCCACACCGAACCGACCCACACCGAACTGGCCCTGCACCGAAACGGGACACGCACCCAACCGGCCCACACCGAACCGGCCGCACCCAAACGGCCCACACCCAAACGGCCACACCGAACTGTACCCTACCCAACGTTTGTCCTTCCGAAAGGTTTACACATTTTTTTCGCAAGCAAGCTCACAGCTCTACTCCACCCACCTTACCTCTCACCACTGTTGTTTCATACATATACCGGGAGGTCTGGGGATTTGCCCACCCCCAACTTGGGGCTCGACCCCTAAACGACCCCACACACCGACATGAAGCCGACTTTTGTTCCTGACCCCAGTCAACAAAATAGCCGCGACCCACCCAAATCGGTAGGCTCACCTCCAAATTTTCAGATATCGGCTACCCCAACCTATTTTTCCGGCCCATGTATGGTTGCGTTAGTATAGATGAAGCCTTTACCACATGGAAGTATTGCAACATTTGAGGCTTAAATATCTCATATTAATAGGCGGAGCTTAAGGAGAAGTTGCAAATGCAGAATGGTCCAGATCCCAGCGAACCGAGCCCGACAGGAGTGCCAGAGTTTTGGTTGACCGTTCTCAAACACCACGACACCACTTGCGACATGATTCAGGTTCTGTTCTGTTCGATTGACAACCACGCACTCTTTTAATTGGACACGTTTAGGAAAGTGACGAGCCTATTTTGAAACATCTCACCGACATAACATTGGACATTCAACAAGAACCGATGGCGAGTGCTTTTGTGCTGTTCTCTTTTGACTCCGCTTTCTTATTGCAGATCTTCCGATTGACCTTTCATTTCTCGTCGAACGAGTGGTTTAGCAATGGCACCCTTACGAAAGAATATACCTTGAAGTGCGACCCTGACAAGAATGATCCGTTCGAGTTTGAGGGACCTGAAATTGTCGCCTGCACTGGGTGAGTTGTCTGCTTTTCCGCAGTCTCTACTACCTGTAATAAGTGCGTCGTTTCGTTGGTGCAGTAACGCAGGGATTTCACGAAATGCAATATGACATCAGACCCGTACCTTTTTGATGCCGCCTCGGTTGAACCGAAGTATCTGTACCATTTATAGTGTTGCGAAATTATGCTGATACCGGCACACATACAAATCTGACGCCCACTTTTTATTGGCTCATTTGAAAGTCAAGGGATGTTCCAAAATCGAAGTATCTCCGCTATTTACCCACTAGTGGGCCAGAAAAGTGGGAAAACACCGAGAGCACGATTTTTGGACCATTACGGAAATCGTTAATTTATTGGGACCAGCAAGCCTATGATGCCCAAACTTGAAACATTCATAGTTGAAGTGTTGTGGTATCGTCACAAGTGTTTAAAGCCCCTTAGTCATCTGTACAATCTAGAATCGACGTCCAAAATGGAGGTGCTAAAATCAGTTTTTCGACCAATGCTCTAGTCAGCACGAAATATGAAATATCCTATTCGGGGCAACCATTAGCTATTCATCCCAAACAAAATGTTCGTTGGCAAATTTGGCACAATGCCAATAATTTAAATTTTCATTTTTTGCTGGAAATCGTGTATTTTTTCACTTTTTAGGCTAAATATAGTTGCTGTATACTATTTTAAGCCGGAGATATCCATTCCGCGCGTCAAATTAGGCATATGATGTTTTACTTGTAAATGTGGACAATTTCAATTTTTCGTTTTTCCTGCAAACTGTGGTTCCGTCTGATTTCTTGTTGAATATTGTTGTTCTAGACTATTTTTAACGTAAATTGATTCCACGTCTCAAAATTAGTTGAATGTTTTGCTTACAATTTGTAGGTAGTTTGACAAAAAAGTGGAATTGACGCCTATATTCGTGAAGTGCAGTAGCATGAAGGCATGCAGACTGAAAAATTTTCACCCTTCTCTTCTGGCTGGCAGCACTGGTCAAAAGACGGATTTTAGCATATCCACTTTGGAGCGTCGACTCTAGGTTGGGCAGAAGATTCTAGTCAGTGTACACATCATGTTTCCACCCTGCCTTGGTGTTGGTGGTATGTTGTACACGTGCATTTACTGCATAATAAGAAGGGCTATAAAGAACAGTTTTGGTAGCCCAACACTTCAACTATGAATGTTTCGTTTGTGCATCCTATGCTTAACAGTTCCAGAGTAATGACTATTTCCATAAACGTCCAAAAAATCGTGCTCCCGGAGTTTTCCCCTTTTCTGGCCCACTAGTTTGCGAAAAAGGGGAGTTACTCCGTTTTCGAACATCCTTATACAGGACTTCTTATATGAGTTAATAAAAAGTGGGGGCCAGATTTGCCGCATAAAAAGTTGTTCGCAAAAAACCGCCAGCTCGTTCTGTTTTGAACGCACTTTAGTAATCCATAAAAACCCAAGGGGTTGAAAATCGTCTGGGGTGGGCCCACTCTACCCCTGTTACATCTTAGAGTCACGAGTTTGTCCACATGCTCTACATCGGGGATAGATATTTTCCCGAAAAAACCTCGGCCTGTTTTTTTCCAGTTTTTTTTCGGTTTTTCCAAACTCGCAGAAAAAACTCCAGCTCAAGTACTGAGTATCCTAGTCTGGCTTTATTATTCCTAACGCTTTCTAGCGCCTCACTGAGTCTTTTCAGAACAGAATTACCCATCTTACATAGTTGTAAATCACGAAACAGGCATGAAACAGTCCCTGACAGACTCCATCAATAAACACTATATATGCAAATTTTTGTACAACAGTTTGCCTTTTTGTTTTAGATTGCCAAATTTTGTCTTTTCTATTGTTTTCTGACAGTTTTGAGTCAGTCTAGCCTATTATACATCTCAAAAGTCCATTTTTTAACTGAAAAATGACATAAATTAGCTATTTTTAGCTTGGGTTTTTTCCGCGATTTATGTTTTTTTCCGACCCTTGGCAAAAACCGGTTTTTTGGGAAAAAACGAAAAAACACCGGAAAAGGCACACCTAACATCCCTGTTCTACATAGTACTATTCTGAACCCATCGAAGCGATTTGGGCCTCATAAGAGTTGTAGAGCTCGAGCTCTTGCCCACGGTATACACTAATCTTCGCAACTTCCGCCCTGAACACTAATTTGCACAACGGAAAAAAATCAGCTTTTCCCTAAATGCGATGGAGCTAAGGTAAGCACCGCAATCGATTCTAGAGTCTCTGGCGACTCTGATAATGGTTTGATGACTGGTCTAGCTAGGTCCAGCATTGATTAACATTGCGGAGGCTGTAACACCGCTGAAAGCTTTCAGAATAATATTTTTGTGCACAGAACTTGTGCTGTTATAACACCTGCCAGTCCTCGCACAGAAACCATTTTTACTGTGAACTTTTCATAAAAACTCTGGCTGACCACCTTTACTTTGGGACCCGTATTACGGTATCAGGGTCAAGTTTTCAGGTTCCAAGCGGCCGAATCGATTCCAGCGGTTCTGATTACCCCAAACCAGAATTTTTGGCTGCATAGCGAAATGGGCCATTTTTGGCAATTTCAGTCAAAATTGACTTTCCATAACTCTGGAACGGATGCTGATTTTTTCATTGCGCAGATTAGTGTGTACGTGGGCAAGAGCTCGAGCTCCTCTACAACTTTGCTTCAGATGCCCAAGTCACACCGATGACTCCATAAATGATTATTCGCAAAAAACCGCCAGCTCGCTCTTTTTTGAACGCACTTTAGTCTCCAATATTTCACAACACTAAAATTGCTAAAATCGTTACTGCCATTTTCAGCTGTGTTTGAACGCAAACAGGTAGCGAAGCTTGGCAAACAAATGCCGGTCTTTGAGCATTATTTTCCCTCAACTCCTTAGTCCGGCTCCACTCGCCACGCAACCCGCGTCGGCGGATGGCCTGTTGGTTACATATTCACTAACAATACATAGATTAAGCTAATAATAATAGCATAATATTGATTGTCTGACTGTTGGTGGGTGGGGCTCTGCTGAGAGCAGTTGTAGCGGTCTGCAATGAGAAGAGTGTATGAGTAATAGGTGAGGTAGGTGTTCCTGTTACACTGATTTAGTGCCGGTGGCAGAGGCAGCTACACAGCCATCATTCAGTGGGCCACTCTCTTCTGCTCTTTAAACCCGGTCATTGCACTAGTCGGAAGTGTAAGTAGCTGTTGTTGCTGCGTTTCAGTGGCGAAGGGACCGCCCATTCGATTGACTCAGGTGTCTCGGTTGCTCGCACTTCTCCATTTGTTCCCTACGGACGTTGCAGATTATTATGCCATCCGCTCTGCTGGGTGGCTGGTTTTTGCCGCGCACGTAAAACCTATATTTATGTGGACCGGCACACGCACGCACAGCATAAATTGACTTCAGTTGGCGGGGCAGCGTTGGCTTATTTGTTTGGTGAATGAAACGCAGAGGCTCTACACAAATTCTGGTGCAACCGGGTGTCTGTTTAAAAACTAGGCAGGTGTTTTTGTTAGTGGGTGGATTTGAGTTAGGACGACACTGCCCAATCAGTCTTGCTTAACAGTTGGTCTGCTCTTGTTGCAGCTGCAAGATTGACTGGAAGGTAGGCAAAGACGTTACTCACAAGGCGCAGAAGAAGAAAGTTCGAAACAAACATCAGAAGGGAAAGACGCAGTTCGTGACCAAGCTAGTTAAGACTGACAGCTTCTTCAATTTCTTCGATCCGCCGGAAAACAATCCAGATGATGACGTCTCTAACATGGTATCCAATTCTCTCAGAGATTTATATATTGCCACACGAACTAGGGCTAGCATTTTCGGGTGGTTGGATTTTGAAATTCTAACGGGGCAGCGGCGGCTTAGGGCGATTTGAGGATATGGTAATGCCTAAAAAGTCCGATTTTTTGCTAAAATCAACTACGTATTGGTATAACTCTATAAGAGTTGATTGATTTGATGCCGCACGGTACCATCTAAAAGAATGTGATTGCTTTGTGTGAGCGTTTATATGATTGAGCTATTGTGTGGTTGTGTGCACATGTAATTGTGCTGTGTTTCTACGACTCGTCAGTAAACAACTTTTCATTGGTGCCGAGACCATCCGAACCTCCCGTTGCTCTCCTACAAGTTTCTCCCGTTTCCGTTTCAAGTTTCTCGCGTTTGCTTCATCTCGCTCGATCGACACTTTCTTCCGTTCAAGTGATCGTCAGGCACAGACGTGGACCGGTTCGACGCTCACTTCGCTATCCTTTTCCCAGTTCGACGCTCACCTTGTTCCCGTTTCCCGCTACTTCACCAGCATGTCCTCTCAAGTCCCTCTCTCGACCCCATTACAACTTCTCCACGACCAAATGCTCAAGCTTCAACATTAACACCATATCCTTAGCAACCGTATTCTCAGCCTCGCAACACCCCAGTAAACAAGTTGACAGTAGATGATCTTCATTTCTGTTTGGAGGAGAAGACTAACGTGCAGAAAGATGATCGACGTCCGATAATGAAGCTCCAGCTATTCCTTGTTTGGCAGAAGGCCGTTTTCAGTCCGCTCCCGTTGATATTGTGCAGCAAGCACCTTGTGGAGATGTGAACCCTGGTTTGTGTTTAGAGAGGAAAGAGAGTGAAGAGGAGAAAGTCGAAGAGAAGAAAGATGGATGAGAAAGAGGAGGAAGAGGAAAGATAATGAGAAGGAAGTTGAGAAAGAGAGTGATGAGGAGTAAGAAAATGAGAAGAAAGACGATGATAAAGAGAAGTACGAGGATGCGACGAAAGTAGAAGATGAAGAGGAGAAGGAGGATGCAGAGAAACAGAGTGACAAGAAGACAGAGGAAAAAATGATTATTCGTTTGAGTTCACTGCACAACAGATGGAAGTCTGTGTTACCGATGACAAGACAACAGATACAAGCAAAGGAACAAAAAGGCCGAAGCGTCGCGCGCAAGAGATGGAGCCAGCACAGAGTCAGAGCGGAGCAGATTGGCAGAGATGAAGCGTCGGAAGAGGCAGCCGAAAATCCCATTCGTACCGACGGCTGTCAGGTACAGAAAAGGCCCACTCGACATCCGTTATGGAGAGTGATGCAAGAATGTGATTGCTTTCTGTGAGTATTTGTGTGATTGAGCCGTTGTTTGCGAGCGTGTGTGATTGTTTTGCTATTCTTAGGTGTGTTCCTACAACTCGTCAGCAAACAAATTTTCACATCTTAGTCGAGAAATGTCCGACTTATGTTTAAACCGTATTCTGTGCATAAATGGGCCGAAATAATCCGGAGAGGTTTGAAACAGACATGGGGTAGCATTTCGGGTGAGAGAGTGGTAATTTTTCAAATTCTGAGGGGAGTAGCGGCGGCTGAGGGGATGGTAAGCCAAAAAGTCCGATTTTTGGCTAAAATCAATGTTTTTTGGCTTAATTTTTGTTAAATTAGGTTAAAAAAGCTATTCTTTACAGCTGGTCTAGGCATATTTATCATAATTTTCTAGACAAAATTCTGTGGGGTAGTGGCGGTATGGTAGGTCAATGCCTGAGAGGATAATTCCGCTGAGCCCCCTTTACCCATGTCTGGTCTGTAGGTCTCGGTTGGGGGGTCAGGAATAAAGTCCAAAAAATACCTATTATTTTGCCTAAAAAGCGAAATTTTTTCCCTTCTGGAGAGATCGGTATAGCCGGCTGAGAGGGGTATTGGCCGGCGGGCGGAGGGGGGCCCATGCAATGCTTGATTCTGTGCAAGTTTGCTTTTTTGATTCGTACGTATGACGGTGGCTGTTCTTCGAACACAGCTCATTTATGCGCTTGCAGTATGTGTAAAGTTGTAAATAAAACACCAATCTCATCTTGTTTTAAGGACGAAGATATTCGAGATCTGCTCAGCGCTGACTTCGAGATTGGTCAGCAATTCCGCGAGCACATTATACCACGCGCCGTGCTGTATTTTACCGGTGAAGCAGTCCTGGACGACTTTGAGGACCTAGACGAGGTACTTGCATTAGTTTCTGACTCGTTTTCTCTTTTCTATCATTTCATTTGTGTTTATTCTTTTTCTTCGTGCGCTCTGAGACAGACACTCTGGTGGCTCAGTTACTATAGTGAGGCTGAGAAAGAGTGGAGACGCTTAATAAAGGTGATATGAAATTTCGACTCAACAGCATTGTAGTTTTTGTCTCTCTTGGGTTGAGGCGAGTTTGAAGTGGGTTTCCCGGCCCGACCAACTGCCTTTATTTATAAACAGCGTTTTTCTAATGCTCAACCTAAGCGTATGGTAACCAAACGAAGTTTGGAGCATCGGTCTGCTCCCAAACGCTGGGCGAGTGTGAGAGAGAGTGAGAAAGAAGCTAAGCTGCCTGTTTTCAGGACGACGAGCTAGACGAAGAAGAAGAGGACGAGGACGAAGATGAGGAGGTACCGTAGCCAGGTATCTGCTTTCTAGCTGCACACAGATACTTCTGTTTGCGCATCCGCTAATTCCCTCTTGATTTTATTAATTCCTCGACGGCCGCCAGTTTTGCGCTTAGGCTAATGTTCTGATTTGCAGGGAGCTCATTCCAAGCCAAGCGAGCAGAAGGGAGAAAAGCCAGAAGAGTGTAAGCAGCAATAGAGAGTCTGCTTGGCTTTTTAATCGTACTCTACACACGTTTAATAGGATTTGTAACAGCGCCTACCGGGCGGCTTGTCGACGGTGTTCCTCTGTTTTTGTGTTCTTCTGACAGTTTACTGGTACCTTGTATTGTGTTGCCTACTTGGAGAATGCGTGTCATTTCTGCAATTGTCTGGTGACTGCTATCGGTCATCCTCTAGAGATCTTGTGTGTGCCCAATGCACGGTTGCATAAAACTTGACTACTATGACAGATTTTGCATCTGAACTCGTTTGTTCGGTACAAATACTTTGCTAAATAATTACAACGGCGTGGCGGTCTTTGATTTGTTCTGAATCAAGGGCAGCTACAGACAATTGAGAAATGGGTGTTTTGACATTAGTTAAATGTACGGAAATCCTTGGCAAAGTAGCGGAACCGCACCCGCCATGTGCATTGTACTGCCTGTAGTCTAAAAATAACTCGTAGGTCCTTTTCGAGCTTGCCTGCTATGTAGATAGCAACCCTGGAGTCTGATGAGTCTAGAGGATTCTTTGATTTTGGAAAACAGACCCTCCAGAAGGTGCCCTATACTAATTCAATTGTATGTCTTGTTAACGGGAATCAGAATAAACGTAAGCGCCCTGGAGTTGTTCGGCTCAACGATCCTTGCGCTTACACATTCAGGTACGGTTTCTGAACAGTAAATACCTTAACAGATAGTCTGCCTAAACTACGTAGGTAGTTTCCGTGCCTTTTCATGTCGGAAAGTTTGCGATTCATCAGCTCGACGGTTCACTTTCCGGGTCATCGGCCCGCTACTTTGCCTCGGTGTCACAAATTACAGTTGAACATAAACTCGTGTAGCTGGGCTGGTTATATTCGAACAAAAGGTTTATGTTCGTGTAATGGAGAAGGAAAGCAATTTTCGGAATGAATAAGCAATGCCGTTCTAAGCCAGCTAACACCTACAGTACATACAAACAGCGTAACGTATCCCTGAGCACTTAGGCCCTTATAGCTTAGACATGGCAAACAGGGACGGCAGGTGACCATTGAGCAGTAAAAGGACCAGCTATTTTTTCCTGGCTTTTGAATCAAGTTTTGCACCGAAGAATCCATCAGGCCTCTTGGCCTCCTTAAACACAACGCTAGAGTTGCGCACTTTGACGTCCGTAATGACAATGGGATATCGATTGAACCACTCGTTTTCGTTCTCATGTTGAATCCGGTTTCGCTCTTGAATCATCCACAATTCCGAATCATCGACCATTGGTTTCAGGGTTGGGGGTTCCACTTTCGGCACTTGCAACAGAGGCATGTCTATTTGGTCTTCTTCCATTGTAGTGTCCATGCTAGAGTCAGTGGACTCGGTGGGTATGGTCGAAGAACAGTCATTCACTCTTTGATTCTCCGAGTCTTCGCAGCTAGTGTCGGTGTCGGGCTCGAGGCCTCTGAATCGCCGACTGATCCGTCGGGGAGGCAAAATGCTGAAAGCAATTATACTGCATGGCAACGGTTACGAGTATTGGTTGATGGTTCATTCGGAAGGAAATCATAAACTCGCCCAGCGACGACATTGATGCTTTACGGTTGTTCTAATGAGCGGCTGTGTTTACTGCGCATCCCCAACAGACAGGAAAACTCTACTGGCTTCGGAAGTTGTGGTAGAGTTTTCTGGATAAAACATCGGGAAAATATGCTTGAATTAGAGCTAAAAGAGCTCAAAACATTCTATTTTAACTGCCTCCTACGAAGTCTAAAATAAAATTTACTCCCTCTAAGCCAGTCCATATCTGTTTCCAAAGCGCATGGTTTGGCGTTTGTCCCAACTTTTCTGGTGCGAACGTAAGTAAGCGAAATTCAAATCTCGGCCTCACTCAGAATTAGCAGGTGCGGGGCTGTCGTCGTCCGACCTCCTTTTGTTGCCGGCGTCTACTTTGAGTTGGCCGGCTTCGAACATTTCGATGAGTCGGGGGTCGAGCATGTTCTCCCGAGGGACCCAGCTGTTGTGTCTATTGTTGTAGTCTTTCCACTTTACATAATACTCCACTTTGCCCTGCAACAAGAGTCGGCGTGGCCGGCCATTACATCGACAAAGGCGAGTCACCTTTTTCCGTCGCTTCTGTAGAATTGCCTCCACCAGGTGTACGTCGTTGTCCATCGTGGTGGCGCCAACTCAGAGCAACTCCCAGCTCGACTGAGGCTGGCTCATAACTTTGTTCTGAGTCAGGGAAGGAGCGCCGCTCAAGTCAGATGAGCTCTAGGGCGGCCGCACAGCACAGCGCACGAGCGTGGGCACAACTCACTGCTGTTGTGCGCGCCGCCACACACACAAAGACGGCCCGGTGCCCCGCAGCCGCAGCCCGCTGATCCGATGCCACCACGCTCGCTCTTATCTGTCACTGTCGGCCGGCCCTGATAACATAATAAGACAGACCTGCATTAACCACTACAGTTACTGATAAAACTTTTTTAAGCCAGCGTTCAAACTTGGCGCCGCCAGACCTGCTATCGTATTGTAAAGACGACGGTCAGAGACGTGGCTGTACGCTGACTGACTGACTGAATACCGTAGTCTTGGCTATTTTACCTGTACGATACAACTGACACTGTCGATATGGAACTGGACAGCTGGATTTTGAAAAAACTGTTTGGACCGGATGCAGGTGCAAATTATACAATTGGAACACATGATTTGGGCCTCTGCTGTCTCGTTTTTGTTGTTGGAAATTTATTGGTCGTGTGAGGACCGGAGTCCATTTATTTGTAAGCCAATCGTCGGACTCATACGTGCCAATCGGGTTGAGGCAGGACACAAAAATATAAATCTACTTTACGCGCGGAAAGAAGCTGTCTGAGTTATGCCTGAAGCAGTTTTAAACTGAGTGAAGTATTTTTGAAAACTACAGTTAAATAATTACAAATTGTTTTTTTTACAGAAATTTCGTTGAAAATCCGAGTTGGGCGTGTTTGTATGTAATTTTTTGGAAAAATTGAATTTTTCATCAAATTTCGCTCCAAAAACTCATTCAAATTTTGAACCAAGCCCACGCAACTGCGCACATTAACCTGACTGCCCGCGAATTGAAAAATTTAGTCTTAGAAACACATTCAGGCGCTTTTCTTTAAGCCAAAAAATTTGGGAATCGATTCACAGAAGTTGCGAATTAAATGTGCAGTTGATTATACTTGGAGTGCGGTCTTCTCTGCGTTAACATTTTACTTTTTGCATACCACTAAAGTTGCGTAATCCTTTGGTTCTGACCACAAAAGCCCAAATCAGGTGTCACAGTTTATTGCGCACAGTTTGTTGGTTGTGTGCACACAGGCGTTATTTCTTTCAGAAAACCGCATTGCTTCTGACCCGCAATTTGCACTTTACTTCCAGGAGATTAGTGTTTTGAGCGCCGATCAGCTCGGTAAATTTTGGAAGCACTCTTGTCTTCTTGGTTTGTCTACGGATGCTCATTTCAGCGGTGGAGCCCGAACGCTTAGCTGAGGAGAAGGTCAGCCTCCAAGAACAGACCGAAAACCTTGCCTTCGACAACTACAAAACGTTCATTCAAGCGGCCAATTGCTCCAAGGACATCTTCGATGATGTGCGTTTGATTTTATTTGCCAACTTCTCATCGGTTGCTTAGGCAAAAATGCACTCAAACCTCGATAACCTCCCTGTCCTGCTCCTGCGTATCTACGTAGTGCACTTTTTGTCCAGGTGCATCCGCAAATCTCAATACTTAGCATTGCACAACACCTCCATTAATACACGATAAACATCGAAAATACTTGAATTGCTCAAAATTATACTGCAAATTTTGTTAGATCTTAGTTTCTGATTTGATACACGGATAATTATGGAGCCGGTTCA
Organism: Sabatieria punctata; assembly: GCA_030248155.1. Lineage (NCBI taxonomy): Eukaryota > Metazoa > Nematoda > Chromadorea > Araeolaimida > Comesomatidae > Sabatieria > Sabatieria punctata. The sequence goes on from JASANB010002760.1 coordinate 23,332, forward strand.
GCTAGAGGGCGAAATTGGTAAGGTAACCAAAACTTCATCACCACTTTTTGTTGGGTTTTGGAATTTCATACAGTTGCAACAGAAGTTTATCAATTTGACCGGTACTCTGTGGGCTGTACGAGGGTCACTCCTGCCTCTCATATTCAAATTCGCTGTGGGTTGATCCGATCCGATCCGATCTGGCGGGGGGGCGTACGATGTACAGCCCTACGATCAGACCTGCACGGTCCATTTCGTTACCCCTGATATCGTCATCTCGGACGTTTGCCCTTCTTTCACTGCCAAGCCACTCAAGCCATGCTGTTGGGCGCCAGGTACTAAGAGAGTGCCTGGCGTGGTGACGTCATGGTGCCGACAGCTCCCAACGGCCGCCCGGCCAAGTGGCCAAACCGGTATTGGCCTTATTGCTGGTTTCTCAGACGGCTCCTGACGTCGTTGATCTTCCCTCCAACGCGGCATGCTTTTTGGAGCGGCTTTCGGTGCAACGGCAGATCCAGTTGGTTCCCATTTTACCTACTCACTGTAACCAGTTTTCGGTGGCCTGGGTGGAGCGTTGTGCCGACGACCAACTCTTTGCAGCAAGAAACTTGCCACGCCGAGAGGATGAACCACTACAACCACTAGGGATGCAGCGGCCGCCGTGACTCAGAGGCAGCGAGCTACCCACTGAGCCACTGACGCGGCCGCTGTGGGTTGATGTAATTCTTACCACATATTACACGGATTAAAATATGTTTGCATGCAAAATTTCAGCTCCTAAGCTTCTATATTTTAAGAGTTGATTTTTCTAGGAATCGATTTTTGCTCCATACCTCCGGATAAATCTCAAATTTTTGTCTCAAATTTGGCTAAAGTTTTATATTTTAGTTTGATTTGACCTAAGAAAGTCATTTTATCACCTTCGGGATATCCTTTGCGGTGGTCATTTAACCTATCGAGAAGCGTTAGTCCTCCAACTCCGAGCTCTATGCCAAACTTTCAATTTTGGGTCTGAATAGGACAAAGGGCGAAGACTCAATCGAACCAGCGACTGACTCTTAAACTGTGTAACATGTGGTTAGAATTGCATCAACCCTCAGTGATTTTGAATGAGGCCATGAAGTTTCTGAGTGACCGGCGATTGGTTTGTTTAGTTCACCTTGATCGATCAGCACCTCGAAGGCGTTGTGTCCCAACTGCCCGACTTGGCCAGTCAATGCCGTCAGTTCGTGCAGCAGGCGCACAACATCGGAAAGGCGAGGGCTACTAACACGCGCACCCTCAACAAGCATCCGCAACTGCTAGAGATTCTAGAAATTCCACAGGTTTGCGTGCTATTTCGATTAAAACAGCTGCTGCCACCCAAACCAGTCCAGTAGAATACGTATAGTTCTCTTCTGAGCCTATACAGTATTAGCGTAGTAAAGTAACTATGTCAGGGATTTGGGCCAAGTGATGCTTTTTGGTTAGTATAAAGGTGCAGTCATACTTTTTAAAAAAAGATCGCCTGACGACTTTTCTGCAGAAAATCTCGTTTAAGTATGAAACGCGCCCAAACGCCGCGCGAAATCTTTCCGCCGGCGACAAAAATCTACAAAAATGTAGTTAAGAATTGAACTGTCGATCTCCTCGACTCGACCTCGATCTCCACTCAAAGAGTCGCCTGGCGATCTTTTTCTACACGAGTATGAATGCACCTTAAGAGTAGAAACGACTACCTGCAGACTCTTTTCTCAATACGGCAGCATTCATACATTTTTTGTATTCCTGACCCCAAAAATCGTTTTTTCTTATAACTCTCTAACCAGTTGTCATACATGTAACAGGTCATCCGCCTAAGGATATGGGGTTGGGGGTCTGGCGCCGGCCGGGGGGTCTGAGCCAAAATTTTGGGAGTGGGGTTGGGCACTAAAAAACGCTCAAAAATCGCTAATTTGGGCTGAAATACAGCTAAAAGCTGTTTTACAGGAGATTTTGACAATTTTTGTGTCTGAAATTGCAAAAAAAATCGCAAAAATTTTGACAATTTTTGTCAGAAATTGCAAAAAAATCGCAAAAAAAATTTGCTAAAAATTTACTTGCCAGAAAAATCGGGGGGGGGGCCTATCCGGGGGGGGGCTGGCCTAAGTCAGGTGGGGGTAATAGAAATGATCTAAAACTGGTCGGGTAACAAAACTTAAGGTTGTGCACTGCAAAAGATCCAGATAAACAACTAAAACATTCAAGAACTGATACTTTGTACAAATCGATAAAACGCATTGAATGAAACCATACTCCGGAACCTCAGGTGCACCTTGCATGGCTGGGCTTCATTGAATGTCCTCGCATCCATATTGTTTGCTGTTCTGTAGCCGACGTTTTTGCCTGCCTGCCACCGTCAGATTGTGTAAAACGATGTTATGTGCAAACAAACACAACATTTCTGGTGTTTTAGTGGTCAGTGGATGTTTCAAAAATGTATGTATTTCACAATATGTTGGCACGTTCAAAGAAACAAGTAGAGTGATGAGAAAAAATAGTTTAGTTGGCACGGAATCATGTCTGATCAAAAGCTTCAGTAGGTGAAAATGGGCGAGTTGAGCGGAGAATGGTTGAGGTCGGGCAGCACATACTCTGACAGCGGCGGCATCCACACACCGTCATCATAATAACCATTGCTTGCTTGGAGCCCCGCTTCCTGCTCGTCTCCCCACAAATATTCAGACTCGCAACTCTGCACGCTGAGCACACTGTGACTGGGTTGAGTGGGCCTATCTGCCATAAAACAGTACTCGGACCAGAGCTCGTTCTGCGTGCTCTCTGTTTCCTGCTGCCACATGTACTCCGACTCTAGTGAGCTCTCTTCCTCACCATCCTCCTCCTTTTGCTGCTCTACCACTAACTGCGAGAGACTGTCGGCTGTGTGATGTTGGATGACCGACTCTTCTGATAAAGCCGTGCTCACTTCTGCTTGACTGCGCCGCGTCGCCTCTGTTTCCTCTGTCACTTCAGTTACGTGTCCAAGCGACCACCGCTGGTTTCTGTTAGTCTGTCGGTTATGAGCAAGGTCAGGGCTTGTGTCTGGCTTGGCTGTGTTGAAGATTCGCCTGACAGTCAGGGACCACCACCTTCTGGTTACCGCTTCAGTCACTTCGGGAGCGTTATTTCCTTGTCCTTTCACACTCTCAGTTGATTTTCTCGGATTTGTGCTGCCACGATTTCCCATCGCTCTTTCTCTAGCACACTGCACGACACAACAACAATCGCTTTGTACACAAACACGAAATACCTGTTGGTTCCTTAAAAGTTACACTACTGCAAACGTTGCGTTGGTTAAGCGTACTGTATTGTGTGTTTGTACTGCTAACACAATAATAAGACCTACATTGTAGGTGACACTAAAAAAGCTCAAAAATCGAAAAATATCGCAATTTTCCTTAAAAAATCATCAAAAATCGCTAATTTCGGCTGAAATACAGCTAGAACGTGCTGTTTTATGGGCGATTTTGGCAATTTATGTGTCTGACAAACTGTCTGATTTGCTTAAATAATTACTTGCCAGAAAAATCGGAGGGGGTCGGAAAAATCGTTTCGGGGTGGTCCCCATCCGAGGGTCTGGTCTAAATCGGGTGGGGGCAGGCCCCCCGGACCCCCCTGTTACATGTATGTCTATGCTGGTTAGAGAGTTATAAGGATAAACGATTTTTGGGATCAAATTCACAAAAAAATGTCATAATTCTTTCTGCTGTATGAAGAATATGCAAGAACTTTCTCGCAGGTTGTCGTTTCTACTCTTATTCTAACCAAAAAGCGTATCACTTAGTCCAAATCCTTGACATACTAGCTGCTTTACATGTCTTTTAGTGGTGTTAGCCTTTTTACGTGCACTTGCAGTTAGAAGCAAAATCGAACAGGCAAAACAGTTGTGGAGGTGTGTCGGTTTGTAGGTAATGGACACATGCGTGCGTGCCGGTTACTGGGAAGAGGCTTTGGAATTGGCGCAACACGTTACAAAGCTGCAACGACGGCTCAGTCACATTTCCATTATCCAGGTGGGTTGTTTGTTAGGTCCGGCCGGGGGCCCAAATGAAGAGGAGTTTGGTTGGCCCAATAGATAAATGCTGGGAAAAATTGTCAAGGAGTTTCGGTTTCACTTGTTTGCTTGCATCGGTCGATTTTTTAAAAATTTTTATTGATTAGTAGAGAGAATTTGAATGAATCCAGTCAATGAAACCCCTTTGTTTTTTCAAAGAAGGTGAACCCCAAGTTGTACTTTTGACTAGGACGAACAAGTGCGGCTCGCCTGAAGGACCTTAGCCTTTCGAGCTAAGGTTATCCTAAAGGCCCTTTCGGTGCACGTGTACGGGAGTGTGTTGCAGAACATAGCCAACGAGGTGTTTGCACAGCGACAATTGTTGGTAGAGCAGTTGCTGGACCAGCTACACACCCAGCTCACTCTGCCTCAGTGTCTCAAAGTGGTCGGTTACTTGCGTCGACTGTCGGTCTTTACCGAAGCTGAACTAAGAATCAAATTTTTACTGGTATAGCTATTTTGGTTGGTAGTCTACATTATTTTACAGTTTTTGAGTTTTCAATTACTTCCTACAGTTGGTACGTTCAGCTAAATAAACTTCAGGCGCGCGACCAATGGTTCAGTTCGGTGCTGGCCTCAACCCCCAGTGATGACACCTACCATTACATAACGAAAGTGATGGAGCAGAGTCGCATTCATCTGTTCGACGTGAGCACTCAGTACAAAGCGGTCTTCTCGGACGACGATCCTTTTGCTTTCCATTTGACGCCCTCGGTTGCCTTCGGCTCCATGGCCGCTCTTCCGCGCGAGGAATTGCCCACTAACCTGGCGGCAATATTTCAAAGTTGGATATTTCAGAAAGTTCAGGTAGCATTGAGTAGATGATTGTGAGATATTGCGGTTTGCAAACGTTGTAGGAGTTTCTGGAGTTGCTGGAGCAGGCACTTAGCAGAGGGGTGGGTGGCAGGTTGGACTCGGTCTTGGCGCAAACTATGTACTTCGGACTTTCGTTTGGTCGAATCGGAGCTGATTTCCGGTCTCTGTTGTGTCCGATCTTCGAGAGAGCCGCCGTTAGAGAATTCAACTTGCAATTGGACGCCGCAACCACTAGGTGCCTATATTTTTTCTTTTTACTCATACCAGAACCTGTGGCATACAAGGCCTGAACAAATGGAGGGATATGGCTTTTCGGTCGGGGAGTTGGAGAGTATAAACTAGCTTTCCCAAAAAGGTCGCCAAATACCCTGACTCTATTATGACAGTTAGGCACTTATCGCCGTTTATGGTACCGACACCATATGGTACATGTACATAGGCTAGTGCAAGTGCACCATATCTAAATCGTGTCGGTACCATAAACGGCGTTACGTGCCTGACTCTATGAAGCGTTGTGGGCTTTAGTTTCTTCGGACGTGCCTGAGCGCCGCTCCATGTTGTAGCCTTTTGTCTTTTTTGTGTTAGAATTGCTCTAGTGGCTGCGTTCCAGATTGCTGTCGCTGCTGTCTACGGACGCCTTTCTGGAGGATCAGATTCAACTGGGCAGTCACAAAGCAGCAGCGTCTCTTAGCGGCGCGTCGACGAGCGACACTTCAGTCTCTCCTCCAATTTCGCTGATGGACTGGACGCCTCTGGCAGTCTACTGTAACCAGATCTTGTCGGTGTTCAACGATATCCGTTTGTGTCTTCCTCTCACTCTGGCTGGCAACGTGGCCTCTGCTCTGCAGAGTTCTCTCAGCTCGTTGAGTGTGGCGCTGGCCGAGTTGGCCCAGAGCAACCAGGAACTCTGGAGCGAATCGAAAAGAGAAAAATTCAGAGCCATTTGCTCTCTGTTGACCGTTGAACTGGCGCCCTTCCTTAACCTTTGTCTTGAGCATTTATTTCCTGCCAAAAACCTCGCCACTTTGGTTGGTTTAAGCGCTGGAGACACACTTCCTGTGGTCAGCTTTCACTTGCTTAGACTGAAAGCTACATCGATTGGCTTTTATTGTTTAAGGTTTGGCGAATCGACACAGAAACGGTCAAAGAACCAGTGCTCGAGTACTTGCCCAAAGTGGTGGTGCCGGTCATTGAGCAACTGGAAGAAACCGTCCTGGACAACGCGCAAATCGTGACCGAACAGAATGACGTGGAAGCAGACACGCTAGACGTTCCAATTGAATTTGAAGAACTTTCCCAAGACAATAATTCTGCTCCTTGATTGAACTTCTTTTGTAGAGTATCTTAGTTTGACAATGATCCCACCGATCTGTGATCTGAACTAGGTGAGGTGTGTGATAATGCTGAATTGGTACCGTTCGAGGGAGAATCTTTTTAGTATTGTATTCGCTGCATTCCTAAACTAAACGATAAACTTAAGAGTCAGTGTCTGAATCGATCGAGTCTTGGCCCTTTGCCCTATTCAGACCCAAAATTGAAAGTTTGGCGTAGAGGGCTGTAAGTTGGCACACTAATACTACTTGATGAGTTATTCAACTGCTGCTGAGGAATTCCCAATTCGACGCTCCACGCTCGAGATATAAGCCCGCGAAAATCGGCTTGCTTAACTATGGGATGAAAATTTCCAACTTGAATTTCTTTCTTACTGACAAGGGTTGGGACTTAAAAATTGGGGCTTTTAGGTATCTTTTCGAGTAGATTAAGAATCTTTAGTCCAAAATTGTTTTCGATGAAAAAAATTTTTTTCGCCCCCCCCCCTTTGGAGCCCCCCAGCTCGACTGGAACCCCCCTAGAGGCACTTTTTTATCTTAGAATTTCGTAGCGCTATTCAGGACCTACATTTTGGTGTAAAATATTCAAGATTTGAGAGGTAGGTTTTTGAGAAAATTCACTTTGAATGTCCAAAACCTGAAAAAATCGCCAACTTTCAGTGTGCTCGGAAATATCGCAAACGATTCCTAGCCTTAAATCGTAACTGAGACCTAAAAATTAGGGCTTTTAGCTGAGGCGGGCTAGAATTTTTAATTCCTGAGAGGGGGCTGAGGGGGGTAGGAGCGGCTGAGGGGGGTAAGCCAAAAAAGTGCGTTTTTTGCTAAAATCAGTGTTTTTGGCTTATTTTTCATTAAAATAAGCTAAAATAAGCTATTCTGAGCTCATTTACACCTAATCCAGCCATATTTTTATCATAATTTTCAATACAAAATTCTTCCAAAAAATTGCTGAGGGGGTAGCGGCCGGCTGAGGGGGGTAGGTCAGAACCTGAGTGGGCCAACCCCCCGTCAGCCCCCCTTTGCCCATGTCTGACTTGAGATAATAAACTCAAGTCGAAAATAATGGAAATCTCAACTGAGACTTTGCAGATTCTGGATTTGTTAGTTTGTAAAACTAGGATGCTCGCTACAAACGGTTGGGTATACCACATTACAGAGAACAAATTTGAACAAGCAAACAGTAATTTAGCCAAAAAATCTGTAGTGTCAACCATTATTTATTTAAAAATTACGAAATGAGCTGGTCTTTCATGCAAAACTGTGTTTACCCTTTTGTTTTTTTCCAGATGAGGTCTGTATCTGTAAAATAGGTATGCCTAATAACTGGTAAGGATTGCGTAGACATTACAACCAAACTCGAAAATGCTTGGAGAACGTCCAGTTATCGATTTCAGGCTGCCTTGATAAAATATGCAAATATGCAAAAAATATGCAAATATGCAAAAAATATGCACATATTTCATTTTTGCATGCGTATGATATTATGCAATATCAATATGCACTAGAGATTGCATGCATATATTCATATGCAATATCATATGCATCCCAAAAATCCGATATCATCCAACCATAGTCAAAACAATAAAAATTATGGCCACTATAGTGATTTCTGCACTTCGAAAAATTACGTAATCAAGTCGCCAGCCCCCTCTCCCCGCCGTAATGATTAGTAGTCATTTGGCGAACCCCCTCATGCCGTTAGATAATTTTTGCACTCCCCCTTAGTGCTTGACCGGTTTACATGCACACAGTGTCTTGTCTTTTCTACAGGAGATGGCTCATTCTATGGACTGATGGGTGCTACAGTGTTGAAGCGCAACAAGAGCTGCGCGAGCAGCCGGAGTCTTTGCCGGGATGGCTGGCTGCCCAGAAGGAGAAGTTGCAGCAGGAGACTGGTGTCAGCGATGCATTTGTTGAGGGAGTAGCCAGTTGCATACATGTAGCTGGGTTTTCGGCTGGGGGGGGGGAATTTTTCTGATCCAAAATAGAGTTTCAGGGCTATGCCCAAAGGGGGTTTCAGCGACCTTTTTTGGTGTCCAAAAGTGGGTTTCAGCGACCTTTTTTTGGGCTCAAAACAGGGTTTTGAGGACTAAAAATCGGGTAAAAATCCTGTCTGAAGTGCAAAAATACCGTTTAAAACCCTATTTTTGCTTTAAAACGTGCAAAAAACCTTATTTTTTATTTAAAATGTGCAAAAAAAGCTAATTTTGCTTTAAAACGTGCAAAAAACCCATTTTATTCGACATAATACTGTTAAAATGCATTTCTGGAACCTTCTTTAGAGATTTTTAAACTCAAATTAGGGTTCCAGAACCCATACATGTAACAGGGGGGTCTGGGGGGGGTCTGCCCCCCACCCGAAATAGGCCAGACCCCCCCCGGATTGGGACCCCCCCCCCCGAGACGATTTCACCGACCCCCCCCCTCCGATTTTTCTGGCAAGTAAATTTTCGAGCAAATTTTTGTAATTTTTTACAATTTCACACACAAAAATTGCCAAAATCGCCTGCAAAACAGCACTTTTTAGTAGGGATGCAAATGGTATCCGGTATTATTTGGTATTATTCGGTATTATTTGGTATTTTCTAGGTATTTGGTATTATTTGGTATTTGGTATTTTTTTATACCAAATAATACCAAATAATACCAAATAGTTTAAATAACTAAACAGTTAGCTTTTAAGCGATAAATTCTGCATATTTTGCGACTGTATACCATGTCAGAGCTCTTCTGTTCAGAGTTTTCTCTTTATTTCTAATTTACTAAAAGTTTAACAATGAAGATACGCAGAACAACACGTCTCTTTACCGTTTCTGAGCAACAAAACAACAAAGAATTCTGACCAGTTTAGCTTATAACAACCATTCATGGAAAATTCTCAAAAAGTGGGAGGGGGCCCCCATGAAACGACACAAGGCGATTTTGGGATAAGTGGGGTCCGAAAAATCGGGATTTTGGAACGATGTCGTTTATGGACGGCACCTTTATCGAGACCGAGCCTAGACCGCAAACGTCACAACGTGCTTGCCCATTTCCCCAGTCAGTGAAAAACCATCAAATTCTGCTTGTTTTCTTTCTCGGCATGACTAGATTTCTTTTAGATGCAACAAAAACTCTTCCACTGAGGCAAAACTTATATATTTTTGCTGAAAAAAACAAAAAGTATGATTTTGCGCTCATTACAAACAGCTAGCGACCTGTTTATCAACTATTTGGAATTATTTGGTATTATTTGGTATTATTTGGTATAGAAAATACCATCTAGTATTTGGTATTTGGTATTTGGTATTTTTTATACCATTTGCATCCCTACTTTTTAGCTGTATTTCAGACCAAATTAGCGATTTTTGGCGATTTTTAGCCCAAAAATTGCGATTTTTTCGATTTTTGAGCGTTTTTTAGTGCCCACCCCCCTCCCCCAAAATTTTGGCTCAGACCCCCCCCGGCCGGCGCCAGACCCCCCCCAACCCCCCCTCCCCCCATCGGCGGATGACCTGTTACATGTATGCCAGAACCCTATTTTGGGCCTCCAGAAACCCAAATTAAGGTTCCGGAGCCCTATTTAGGGTTTCAGAAACCCAAATTAGGGTTTCGGAACCCTATTTAGGGTTTCAGTAGCCCAAATTAGGGTTCCGGAACCCTATTTAGGGTTTCAGTAATCCAAATTAGGGTTTCAGTAACCTTATTTAGGGTTTCAGGAACCCAAATTAGGGTTCCGGAACCCTATTTAAGGTTTCAGTAGCCCAAATTAGGGTTCCGGAACCCTATTTAGGGTTTCAGTAACCCAAGTTAGGGTTTCAGTAACCCAAATTAGGGTTCCGGAACCCTATTTAGGGTTTCACTAACCCAAATTAGGTTTTCAGTAACCCAAATTAGGGTTCCGGAACCCTATTTAGGGTTTCAGTAATCCAAATTAGGGTTCCGGAACCCTATTTAGGGTTTCACTAACCCAAATTAGGGTTTCAGTAACCCAAATTAGGGTTCTGGAACCCTATTTAGGGTTTCAGTAATCCAAATTAGGGTTTCGGAACCCTATTTAGGGTTTCAGTAACCCTATTTAGGGTTTCAGAAACCCAAATTAGGGTTCCGGAACCCTATTTAGGGTTTCAGAAACCCAAATTAGGGTTCCGTAACCCTATTTAATGTTTTTGAAACCTAAAACAGGGTTCCGGAACCCTATTTAGGGTTTTTAAAACCCAAACTAGGGCTCCGGAACCCTAATTTGGGTTTCTGAAACCCTAATCAGGACTTCTGGAACCCTGTTTGCAGGTTTACAAACCCAAAATAGGGTTTCAAAAAATTCCCCCCCCCCCAGAATCCGGCTGGGGGGAATTTTCTCCGAAAATCGGGCGTGGGGGGGAAATACCCCCCATTCCCCCCAACTACATGTATGGCCAGTTGTTGCTGTTGTATATCTATGCAAATAAATGTTGCTGTTTGTCACGATATTTTAGTCCTAAGCATATTGCACCTTTACAACTTCCAGTGTTCCCTGAATCCAGATCGACATCGAATCAAAGTATTTGACCTTGCATACACTTGGATCTTATCGTAGGGTATGGCATAAAAAATTAAAATTGCAGAAAACCGCTGACATTTCGCTTTATTCTATAGAGAAAAGTTACAGAAGGATGAATATCCAAAAAAATTAACTTAAAAACAGTAGAATTCATTTTTTGCGATTTGAAAACTTTAGTTATTTTTTGCAAAGAAGACGAAAAAGTGACACCGGCGATTGTGCACATACTTAAGAGCCATTTTATATAAGAGCGGTACGATGGGCGGCGGACGGCCAAATCTGACCCCCACTTTCTATTGGCTCATTTGAAAGTCCTATACATGGAATGTTTAAAACCGAAGTATCTCCCGGATTTACCCACTACTGGGCTAGAAAAGTGGGAAAACGCCCAGGGCACGATTTTCGGGCGTTTACGGAAATGGTCATTTCTCTTGAACCACTAGGCCTAGAGGGCCCAAACTGTAAACATTTGTAGAGGAAGTGTTGTGGTACTATAACTGTTGTTTGTAGCCGCCTAGCCTTCTCCATAATCTAGAATCGACACTCCAAACTGGAGGTGTTCAAATCAGTTTTTCGGCTACTGTCGCTACAAGGCATGAAAGTTTTCAATTTCCTTTTGCACACTATTTGGACTAACCATTGGCTATTTATCGCACACAAAATTTTTTTTGGCAAAAGTGGCATATTGCCAAAAAATGAAATTTTCGTTTTTTTGCAGAATATCTGGTATTTTGCTGTTTTTTGGCACAAACTAGTTGTGCTAGCCTATTTTTCGGTGGAAAAATCGATTCCGCATGCCAAAATTAGGTATACACAATGTTTTGCTTGTAATTGGAAAAAAATCTATTTTTTACTGAAAAACTCGCGTTCATCCCTACTGCAGGAAAAGCTGATTTTTGCCGTTGCGCAGATTAGGTTGCACCAGAGTACCGAGCTCGAGTCACTCTACAAATTTGGTTATGAGGCAAAAAGCGTTCCGATGCACCCATAAGGAGTTATTCGCAAAAAACCGCCAGTCCACTCTTTTTTGGCAAGGACTTTAGTACGTTAGCGCAAAAGTTCTTACAACACAAACCCTTACAATCGATTTTCTGCGTATATAGTTGTTCTAGACTATTTTGAAGTACAGAAATCGATTCCACTTGTCAAAATTACTTAGAGCCAATGATTTTCTTGTAATTTTGTTATCAGTTTATAATAAATAGATTTGGCGCTCCTGTTGACATATTCGAATTGCGGAAGCTGAAACCCAGATTGCTATGTTTGCAGTGGCAGCGGCCCAACCAGTCACTTTAAAAATTTTACACCTCGCCCCTTTCGGAAATCCGCTGCCCAACCATACATGGGCCGGAAATATCCGGTGGGGTATGGAGACCGCGGGGGGTCCCGAAAAAACGCCAATTTTGCCTTAAATTAGCGAAAATTTTCTCCCTCTGGGAGGGGGTATTGCCGGCCGACGGGGTATTGGGTATACCCCCACACCCCCGGCCCATGTACAGTATGTGCCCAACCAGGTTAAGAAAATTTAGCAAAATTTGCCTTCAAAAACGCGTTTCAAAGACATTCCAAGCTTAAAATACGTGTAGTATGGGGTAACGTGTGTAATATGAAATATTACCAACATTGTCTATTCTGTGCTCAGAATGCTTTTTGTTATTAAATGCATGCTTTAAATTGCTTTTGTTTTTAATCTGCTTATAGGTAAAGGTCAGGGAATTTTGTTTTTCAAACGCCGCACGAACCCTGTAACCGCTTCGAGCAAACCATCTCACTTCGGGCTATAATTTTTATCCAGCTAAATTGATTTTTTGACGAAATTTTGACTTGCCAATCTGATGAGGTCGTTCTGATTAGAAATTCGTCGTTCGGACTCAGTGGGAGGATTAGAAATGACTACGAACTGAAACCGTTTATATGACGCCTAGTGATGCAACCAGGATCCCGGTATTTCCCGAAGAACCGGGAATTCCCGGTATTTTCACTCCCGGTTTCCAATCCCGGTTCACACATTCTCTAATACCGGGAAATATATTTTATAGCAGTATTGACAGTTTTTTGCAGATACCAGGGCTGTTGGGTCGGTTTTTTTCCTCGGTTTTTTTCGTTTTTTTCCGGAAAAAAACCGGTTTTTTTCCTAGGGGCTCGGAAAAAAACTAAAATGCGGAAAAAAACTCAAGTAAGTTTTTAAAGGAAATAGGCACAATAACTGGTTAAATTCGCTTCCAATGCTTTGAATTTACGTTAATAGAAGCCTTACAAGCATTTCCATGGCATAACTTAGCTGTTTATCGCAGAAAATATTGGTACCATTTTCAGGCAACTTTTATTATTGTATTTTTGGTGTTTTAAAATCAAATTACTACTCTAAAGCATGAAATTAGTGCATTTTGTAATAAGACTCACGCTATTTCGTTGAATTCTGCAATAAAAAGCGATTGTTAAAAATTTTTTTCTGTCACCTCGGAAAATAACTTTTGGAAAAAACCGGAAAAAAACAGGAAAAAAACCGGAAAAAAACCGGCTTGAGTTTTTTTCCGGAAAACAAACAGCCCTGGCAGATACTATGTATTTCAGTGACATCTATCTACTGTACATATACCCAACTTTCGTTTGCCACTACCAGCGGCACGCAACACTTTGAATAAGTTTTCAAATCACTGCTACTTGCTCAATTTGAGCTGTTCCAGCTTTTCTTTTGTTCCAAATATTTTTATAATGGTTTAGACTTTATGTTCTAAACTTCCAACTTTATAAAACCTTCAAATGAGCAAAGCCACCCATTGATTGGCTATTCTTACACAACTCTTTTGATCCAATTGACATCGAGCTGCCTGGTGCCTGCCAAACCAACTCACTAACCCATTCAACATAAATCTGATCTCACAGTGTACTGTAGTTTAGCCCGTTATGAGAGAAAATACTTGAGAAAACCGACTAGAAAATGTATCAATAGCTAAACCGGATGTTGAAAATATTTATGTTTTATCATGCTGCATGCGTTTTGATCGATTTCCCGATATTCCCGGTATTTCCCGGTTTTTCCCGCTATTCTCATTTCCCGGTAATCCCGGTTTTCCCGAATCCCGGTATTCCGCTCCCGGTTGCATCACTAAGACGCCCTTCCGATTTGATTTTATTTCGAATTAGACCGCTATTAGATATCAATTGTGATCATACACGCCCAAAATAATAAATGGCTTTGAAAAACGCATTTCACGGTATTCTGATTGCAAATTTTCCAATTATACTAGAAAGTTAGGAGTCCCATTTTCAAATGGGAGATGTGTAAAGTACTGACAGGAACCTTTGGATGGTGTGATGTTTCTACTGTTATCAACTTTTTCCCTGACCGGACATCAAATTCTCTGACTTTTCCATGACTCCCTCATATTTCAGGTCCTGCACGAACCCCGTATTATGTGCTCAGTGTAGCGGTTTTACTTCACAGTTAATAGACCGTTGCGAATTTTCGAATACTTTGGTAGATTAACATTGCAAAAAACGAATCAGGTTCCTGGAGTATAATTTTTAATAGTACTTTCTGATTCTGGGTCCCCACCATAGTTGTAAAAATTTCAGCTTGCTGGAAACAGGGTTGCCAGGTTGGGGTTTTACCCCCAAATCTGGGGGTATTTTGCCACCATTTGGGGGTGAAAATTTCATCTGGGGGTTGGGGGTACAAATCTGGGGGTATTTGGAAATTTTTTGGGGGTTGGGGGTTTTTTGGGGAATTTTGCTAAAATATAGGGGATTTTTTGGGGGTTTCGGGATTTTTGAGAATTGTCTTCTTCGGACTAATGATCGAATGTTATTTTTTACCAGTGATGAATCAAAGTTCAACACATTGTTTGAAAAAACGTAATTTCATCGATCTGTCGACCAAAAAAAATCGAGGTTTGACATTTTGTATTCTGAAGAACTTTTACGAGGAACTTTCAAAACTCTACGTTAGAAATTCTTTTGCAACAGTGAAAAAAATTAGAAATATTGCGTGGGTACGCGGCATTACATAAAAATGTATATCAGAATCAGCGGGAAGTAAACTAAAACCGTGTCATAACTTGAAACAAAATTTTAGAAAATTTTATCCATAATTCTGTAGTTTTCTTTGCTGTCTGATGCCTGGTCTGATCGTAATTTGAGTGATTTGTTACAGAATTATAATTTGCAATTTAGTTGTGCATGTAATAAATTTAATTCTTTCTGTTTCTCACTATATCTATCTTCTGCTGGAATGTGAAATTCAGCTTCCATCAGCGCTAAAAGTACATTTTAAATCTGGGGGGATTTTTGGGGGTATTTTGAAAAGTCTGGGGTTTTCTGGGGGAATTTTTTCTCTGATTTAGGGGTTTTTTTGGTCTGCAGACCTGGCAACACTGGCTGGAAATACGTCTCTCAGCATCAAGACCAAATGTATAGAAACGCCTAAATATAGTCCAACTAAATTATAACGGCTAGCTTTACAACGGTACTTATCCTCAAACGGAGCACAAAAATAGAAGCCTGTTTTCATTATAAGTAAACGAGAGGCAAGAAACTTATTGTATGCACGCAAAAGACTTTTTACGTACTGTATGTACGTATGTACATTTGTAAAAAGTCAGCTTCAGTCAAATACCATGTTTTCTGCCTGTCATGTATACAGTGTGTAGTCTAAATTTTGCAGTGAGAGATTGAGGTGCATAAGTACCCAGGGCGTTCTATTCTGAGGCCGCAAACGTTTTTCAGTAAGATGTTTTCATAGTGTTTTAAGCATAAAATTAAAAATGTCAAAATGCTTCATTATACAATTCTTGAAACAAATTAGGTGGATAACCAACCATTCCGAAGCAGTAAAGTGAATGCAGCGTAGCCATGCAAGGTACCAAGTATCTGTATGATTTATACCTGATTGACTACCGCATCGCAGTACCACAAACTGTAGTCTGTAATCCAGAAATGCTTGAGTGGGAGATGATAATGCTGCCTTGACATTGTCAATTAAACTTTTGTTAAGTACAGGGTGTCTCCAAAAATTTCTTTTTATGTACTGCCATTTCCGCAAATTTTGACCAAATAGGCTGAAATTTGAACAATATGTACCAAAATTCGGTGACTGTTTTAATGTTTGGTGCACCAGGCTTATCCCAGTCCCGGGAAACTAAAAAAAACTGAAATTTGTTAATTTCGAAACCAAACGAAATAATGTTAAAAATGGACGCATTTCTTTTAGCTGAAATTTTTGCAAATTTTCGCCAAACGACCTGGAATTGGGAGAATATCTGCAAAATTTCGGGTTATTTTATGTGTTTAAATTTCACGCATTTAGACAGACGTCACACATACTGAACATCAGTTTTTTTATTGAAAAAAAGCAGTTCTTATGGGGAATCCTTATTTTCTCTAGCCTAATCCCAATGTCAATGCATGAAAGTTTTACACATAAAATACCCCGAAGTTTAGCAGATATTCTCCCAATTCTAGGTCATTTGGCGAAAATTTGCAGAAATTACAGCAAAATGAAATATGTTCATTTTAACATTATTTCGTTTGGTTTCGAATTAACAAATTTCTGTTTTTTTTTTAGTTTCTTGGGACTGGGTCAAGCCTGGTACACCAAACTTTAACACAAAATTCCCCGAGTTTCGGCACCTATTATCCGAATTTCAGCCTATTTGTGATCAAAATTTGCGGAAATGGCAGTGAAAGGAAATATGTCCATTTTTCGAGACACCTTGTACATATTACAGTAAAGATAAAAAATGTACCATTGCTTCACTCAAACGATTCTCTTTCAGTTCATTATAGATTAACACCAATCGTTCTTGCAAGTTTCAAAGCTATGCTCTTTAAATTGCATGAAAAATTATAATTTCCGCGGACCACCCTAATTTCTTGGGTTTTGGATCATAAAACCAGCACCAGTAGGAATTTTCACGCCAAACTTGCATAATATTTAGCCATTTGTTTTGTTAATGTTTGCTGAAAATTTGAGCCAAATCGATAAAGAACAGACCTAGAACGAACCGTTTGAGTGAAGGTCGAAAAAGCATGGGACATTTTGTATCCACTATACTGTATTTGGCGTAAAGGCAAAGCAGTTAGTCCGTCCACCTGTTTCGTTTAGAGATGTGCATGGGCACATTTTTGGGTATGCCGGGCCGGGCCGGGAAAGCACGAATTTAAATAAAATTTGTTAAACTATAAAGTATTTTTGTATATTTTCGTGCGATTTCAGTACAGTTCAAATTAGAATTAGTTCAATTGCGCTTTTAAGGTTATTATTCTCTAATATTCTGGCAAATTAATGAATTTTCGACCTCGTTTTATTCGATTTTGTTTGAAAAATAATGTAAATGTCGGTTAAAGATTCAAAACTGAGTCTGAATAAGGAAAACTATGAAAAAGAGCTGAAAAGTGCTAAATTTGGCTCATTTGAAGCCAGCCCATTATTTTACCGAAAAAAGTGGGCGGACCGACTGACAAATTTCGGTCCAAGCCAAGCGCATCCCTAGTTTCGTTTCGTTGCACTGTTGCTCATTTGAGTTTAGCGCCACTTTACGTCTTTGCTACCTGTCGAGAGCATTGCCTGCGCGATCAAGCGAATATTTGGATTTGGTCTGAAAAAGTTAATGAACAATTAAAAATCTCCGGGTTAATTACTTAGAGTCTTACTTTCGGAATGTTATATATTTGCAACAGCTAACTAGTAGATACTGTCTCTTTTCTAGTAATGATTTAAATCCTTTGTTTTCCTGGAGAAAGATGAAAAACAAGTCGAAGAAGGCTCACAAGAAGGTAAGAGAGATACTATGGAAAGAGATTGCATGAAGCAGACCAAAAACCGGTTCAGCGGCACGGCTGCTAATCACACAGGTAGCTGTGGTACCAGTACCACTTTTCGGTTGAGTGATGGCTTAGTAGCCCTGCAGAATCACCTTAGTCTATTTGGGAAAAGCGAACACCGATGAACAAAAACTAAAATGAACTTTTTTAACAAATTACTGAGTTTTTAACCACATGTGTTAGTATTTCAGGGTTCGTGTCGGTTAGGGGATCCAGGGGTCAGGTGAATGTAAAAGAGAAAAAATTTGTCAGTGAAGTCTGGGCGGTCGGGGAATTCAAAAATGGTTACGGAAAAGTGAGGGAATTTTATGTGATCAGGGAAAATTATGGGTTTTTCAAAATTATCTCGCCCTGGTTGGGCAGCGGCCCAGCATGTTGAGTGAGACTACCTTCAAAATGCGTTTTGAAACCTATTTTTTTTTAAATTTTCGTGCCATAGTTTGGCATCGGACCAACCAAGTATCTTCAACAAACTACTGAAACTATTAATTCTCTTAATGTTAGGTTGAGAATACCTTTAAAATGCGTTTTTGAAAGCTAATTTTTCAAAATTTTCCCACCCTGGTTGGACAGCGGCCCAAGCAGGTCTCTTCAAATTACTGTTAATTTCATGCTCAAAATTAGTGTTGTTAGGCTTTTTTCAAAAAAAACTCTTTCTCAAAAAAGCTTTTTATTTGAAGGCTCATATCGAAATTTTTTTATTTTATTCAAAGTATGGAATTTTTTGGGAAAATCGCTGAAGTTTGCCTCACTCATACATTAACAGTGCAGTTCTATCAATTTCATGCTTATTCGAAGTCTAAAGATAGTTTTTGAAGCGCAGCAACCACTCTGTGGCACTCCTTGAAAGGATCCATTCACGATGTTGTAGAAGCAGCAATTAATTGTGCCAACAATTCAGTCAATATCAGTGCGTTCTTGACATACATACATATAACAGGGGTCAGGCGGTCTGCCCTACACGACTTAGGCCAGCCCCCCCCGAATTCGCCCGAGACGATTTTTCCGACCCCCCCTCGGATTTTTCTGGCAAGCAATTTTTTTAGCAAATTTTTGCGATTTTTTTATAATTTCAGCCACTACAATTGCTAAAACCGCCTGTAAAACAGTAATTTTAGCTGTATTTGAGCCCAAATTAGCGATTTTTGAGCGTTTTTTAGTACCCAACCATACATGTAACAGGGGGGGTCTTGGGGGTCTGCCCCCACCCGACTTAGGCCAGACCCCCCCGGATGGGACCCCCCCCCCGAGACGATTTCACCGACCCCCCCTCCGATTTTTCTGGCAAGTAAATTTTCGAGCAAATTTTTGCAATTTTTTACACTTTCACACACAAAAATTGCCAAAATCGCCTGCAAAACAGCACTTTTTAGCTGTATTTCAGCCCAAATTAGCGATTTTTGGCAATTTTTAGCCAAAAAATTGCGATATTTCTCGATTTTTGAGCGTTTTTAGTGCCCACCCCCCTCCCCCAAAATTTTTGGCTCAGACCCCCCCGGCCGGCGCCAGACCCCCTCCAACCCCCCTCCCCCCATCGGCGGATGACCTGTTACATGTATGTACCCAACCCATCCCTAAAATTTGAGCTCAGGCCGGCGGGTGTCCTGTTACATGTATGGTTTTTGATGGCTAATTTTTCAATGTTTTTCTATCTGTTTGGCAGTGGCTCAATCAAACCCCTTCAAACTACTGAACTATTAATTATTGCTCGGAATACTTTTCAAGCGCTTTCTTGAATACTTATTTTCTAGATTTTCTCTCTGGTTGGGCGGTAATAAATGACAGTGGGTGTATACATGCATAGTACCCTTTCTTTGGTAAGAAAGTTCACATTAGTGAGAAAAATTTTGGAAAATGTCAGAAGATTATTTGGCTTTTGTCAGGCAAAGTGAGGGGCTGAGCCTGCTTTAGCAGTTTGGTGTCCTTTTCATTCACCATGCCTGTTTGAATAAACGTTTCGTTTCATAATAATGAAAAGGGGGATTTTGGATGGCAGGAGCGGCACAAACCATGGCAATTGTATCATGGCGCGTTTGCTTGTTCTTCATGTGTATGTGGTGTTCAGCACGTCTCGTAGTCTCATTCCAATACATATGGCGAGTACATGACAAAAGGGATGAGTTGGCCTTAATTGGTGCTTTCGAATGGAAAGGTATGGCAATAATAAAGTGTTTTAGGGTCCGGCGGTGTTTCCGGGAGAGGAGGGTCTGGACCCGGAGAGTGCGTTTGTGGCGAGGGCTGTGAAGCATCGAGCCAACATTCCGGCCGGAAATGGCGGCTCCTCCAGCAACGGTCTACCTTCCACTAGCTCTGATCACTTTATGACTCGTGCTGTGAATGTAGCTGCTCTCTGCTCACTATCCTTTTTCTGGCCAGACCAGTCTTCTTTTATTTAGAACTTTGAATCTCCGATTCCAGCCAATGTTGTCGAGGCGCAACGCTTAGCTACCAGAGGCAACTACATGTTTGCGGTGAAGCAATACGCCGATGCAATTTTGTGTTTTACCGATGCTATTAGGATGGATCCGCAGGAAATTAGGTAGCTCTACACTTGTCCTTTTCACCTACTTATCCTAAAAGTTTGCACTTGCACTAGACTGTACGATATAAACAAATTTGAGACTTCTACCGACAGTGAGTGGCGAAAACGTACAGAACAGAAAGAAGCGAACACTGCTGTTGTGGTGCTTAACTTTTCTACTTCTGCGCTTCCAAAACGCAGCGACTGTGATTTGGAAATGGTAAAAGAGATAAAGCAAGAGTTGGTGTGTTTCAGGTTTTTGGGAAACCGAGCATTTTGTTACGAAGCGCTGGGAGAGTATGAGAAGGCACTGGACGACTCGGAATTAGCAATAAGTATTAACCCCGCGTGGCCCAAAGCTTACTACCGTCGTGCGTGCGCTTGCGAAGGGCTCGGAGTAAGTGTTTTTCCTTTTCTTGCAGGTTGCGTTAGAATTACGTTTGGACAAAATGCACCGCATTCACTGATTAAAAGCCGGTGTCTGGGCCGATCAACCCTTGCTTGGTATCGAGAGTTGAAATTTTGACTTTCACCGATTCCGCCCAAATTTGGTGCGCTACTAGCACCTGATGAGTTCGAACAGAAACGTAAAATTTCGATGTTTTTGCTGCAGTAATGAACCGTAGATATCCTCATAAAACCTTCAAATGGCCTAAGTAACTTGATTTCAAAGCTATCCGAGGTTCCAAGCAGCAGAGATTAAGAGATTTGATTTTCCTAGCATTTCTGACTGAAAATCTACCAGGTGTATACACATACACAAACGGAAAATCCAATATCAAACAACAGTAGCAGCTTCAACACTCCGGAGTTGAGTTATGGCTACGAAAATTTTCCCTCCTTAACTATGGGACCAAAAATTTAGGAGCGAATTTCTAGGGTATTAGTCCATATTGTGAACTGATTGGGGATTGTTAGCCCTTTATATGTCTCTAAAACGCCCTACTTAAATCCAAAAATTTCGAAATTTCCGAACCCCTTTGACCCCTCTCTAACCCTCTAAAATACTACCCCGAGGGCACTTTTTTATTTCAGAACTTTTTAGCGCTATTATTTCTGCATTTATTGGTATAGTCAAATTTAGCGTTTTGGCTGCGGAACAAGGTCATTTTTGGCCTCAAAGAAATTTTATCCAGTCACAAAACTGCACCAAAAACTGTAATTTACCTCCAGATTTCGGTTGGGCAGTCGGATCTTTTAGCTTTCGGTCTCATTTGAAAGAACGCCGATCGATTGCTTGGTCGCCGGCCAAAAATAAAGCACTTAATCGGGTACTTAAGAGTCTATAGTGAGCATGTTCAGCACACTGTAACTCTCTTTTTTCACCTGAGATCCCAACTTCAAAACATCATAACTGTCTTAAGTGGACAAATTTTTATTATATGGCTTATTAAAGAGAAAGTTTAACTCTCTTTTTTCAGGTTATACACAAAGCACTTCAATTCGATGTTCGACTTTTTTTACGTTTTTTTTCAGTCTAGCCTTCAAAAACTCAAAACTGAGTATAGTAGCATAAAGTAAGGTATGAGGGATTGCACGAAAACAGCTTTTACTATTGCAACGTTTCGGCCTCATACGGCGGTCGTTATCAGGCCGAATGGCAAGCTGGCTAAGATCAGTTGAGGGGCAAAAATAGCCAGCAAAACATAAAACACCATGAATCACGTCAATGAAAAAATTCTACACCAACAATTCCACAACTGGAGGGAAAGTCTATCATTGATGGCTGCTTGATGATGCGACTGAATAAACAGGATGATTGAATGATTGAGTATAGTAGCCTTGCAAGGCAATGTCTGATCTGATTTGAAATCTACACGTAATCTAAGACCTAAAGAAACTAAAGTTTCTACCTAGGCACAAAGATACGCAATAGTACGCAAGAAATTATGTCCAGTTTCCTAAAAATTTAACAGAAATTCCGATATATTCCAAAACCTCTCTCTGACTTCGGAATCGGATTTGCTAGTTCCTATCGGAATCGAATTCCGGTCGGTCCCTAGTGTCAATGAGGTGTTCACATGTTTTGTATTGGTGTCGGTGTCGACTTAGTGTTGCCTGCCACTGTGAGATGTTCATGTCTGCGTCGATGGTGTGTACGATGTTCGTTTTGTTACCGAATGAATATTGTGTCGAACATGTGTCGATTGGGAAGCAATTAACACAAAAGTGGTGATTAGGTGGTGTCCACAAGCAGAATTTTAGGACCGATCAATATCGGGCGAACACGAACACCATCTAGGCGAGCTTCTGTGTTCATTTTGCATTTTCCGTTTTCATGTTCACTGTTCGCCTTCATGGAAGGGGGGTGATCTTGAAAGGGAAAATTTTCGGAGCGCTTAACTCCACTCTTTTTGACCGTTGAATCGAACTAGTCTTTGCAAGTCCAGGATAACTCGTTAGGTGCTAGTACCACACCAGAATCGGTGAAAGTCAAAGTTTCAACTCTCAATAGGGCGTGGGTGACAGGGTCAATACTACCAGAGACTGGCTCTTAATTTCGCCTACTCTGTCACGGCATGTTTTTCGACTGAAAATATGCCGCGTCCAATTCCCAACAGCAAGTCATTTTGAATCCCTTTTACCGGTTATTTATGGTTGTTCAGAACGGGCAATTGGTGTCTTCAAGTTTAGTGTTAAACTGTTGCAACTGTGTCACAAATTCTAGCGGTTGGATGAGGCGGAGCGATCGTTCGAGCAAGTGCTTAGACTAGATCCGGGCTGTCAGGAGGCCATTCAAGCTCGCCATCGCATCAGAGTCAAACAATTGGAACGTCTGGGATTTTCCTATGAACAGTCTGACGCCGCCGTTCTGCAGTATGGCTCTGTCAAGTCCGCCGCAGACAGTCTTCTTGCTACTAGATGTAGGTTTCTTTACATTCACTGCCACACATACGTAGAAAAAACCTTAGGGTTAGACTGATCAAATTTGGTGGTGGGCCTGCCAATTTTGGGGGTTGCGCCCATTTTTGGTGGGTGTGCCAAGGAAGAAACGGCTGCTTCAAATGGGCGGGTCTGGATTACGCCGAGCCCAAGTTGGGGTGGGCATACATCCCCGCCCCATGGCCATGTATGGTTTATTAATCGTTCTTGAAATTTTGGTTTGGGACACACCGAGACTCGATAGTCTGATTACATCGGTCGGTCGATAGCAATAGGTCTTACTACTGGCGGAGTATTGACAATCAGTATTGAAATAGTTTAATTTCAAGATCAATCTAGCGTGGTATATTTAAGATGTGTACGTATGTTTTAAAAGCGTTTTTGTGCTTGTTTTCAAGTGGTGAATTGATTTTCAGAAATCCGCCTTTTTCTACCGATTGATCCAAAATGGAATTAACGTTTAGACAACGCGCCGATTTTCTGTTGTAATTTATACTGCCCAGCTTAGCTTACTGGATTGATTAGAAATCAGTACTAACGATCACTTGCTGATGAATCAAGCCAAATTTTACATGAGCGACCCTGGTCCGTTTGAGTAATTAATTAATAATAATAGGAACTAATTCATTTGAGCAAACTCAATTTCTTATTGGTTCTCAACGACTTTTTAGTTTAAAGAGCACTTTCTCTGTACAAAGCCGGCTAGGCAGTTGAAATTTAACACAAAATTGCGCAAAATTGTCTAAGCCTACATTCGAAGTTTTAGCTCAATCGGTTGGGAAGTGCGGATTTTGCAGCAATTTTAAAAGGTTGTATTATTTTGAACCACCTTGTGTAACAAGCTAAAAACGTATTTCCAGACAGTTAGGTGGTTTTTTAAATTTGAACCAAACCTGACTTGCAAAGCGTGTGTGCGTAGAGTTGACAGTGTGAAGTGAGCTGAAAGTTTCAGTGCTGAGCAGCTCGGCAATGAGTGAGGTGTTTGATTCTGACGATGAAGAAGCACTGCTGTTTGATCGTTGGTCCACCGGCAAATCGTCTTCTTGCAGCAGTAGCGGCCGCAGCCGCGTTGCCAAGTCAACCAGTCCACCAATTTCTGACTCCAAACCCGACCCGCTTATGGAGTGAGCCTCTATTTGGCTGAAGTTTTGTTGGATGCAGAATGAAACGCGTACCATGTTTCAGTCCGAAAAATCCCTTGCATTGGGACACGCTGTGGGTAGGAAATTTGGGCCAGAACACAACGGAAAAGGTGGTACTGGACCTATTTGGCAAGTAAGTATGAGCTTGAACAGAAAAATGTCATTTACAATGTATGTGAGTTGGACAGAATTGAAATGAAGTCGGCACTGAAGCTCTGGCAATGCGGTCTGCAATTTTAAGCTCAAATGAAACAATTTTGGTCACAATGCACACATTTTTAGTAAAATACAGTTTTCGACATTTTTCTAACGTGAACATGAAAGTTGAATTCTAAAAAATGAAAATACCGTTTTTATTATGGAAAGCACTGGTTTCAATGTTGTGAATTGGCATCGCATAACACATTATTTGTAGGTACGGTAAAATTCGCCAGTCTCACATGATGCTGGAGAAGCACTGTGTCTTCGTGACTTTCATCGACTGGAAGCATGCAGGGGACGCGATGCGAGATCTGCAGGGCCGGGAGCTGTGCGGTCAGCGCATGCTGGTCAAGTACCCGGACCGCGCGCTGGAGAAGAGTGCCGGTCAGACGCACCACTCGGCGCACAAAGGAACGATCGTTTTGCGCAAGGCCAACAGTCAGCAGTCTCCCCAGAGCAGCAAGAAAAAATAGTGTATGTTTTGTTTCTGTTTTCGTTTGCGAGTATTGACATTGTGCATTACGTTACGTTGGAAGGAAGGGATTTAGCTTTTTGGCTCGGTTGGAGAGAGCAGTATAGCCGCTTGAGCAGTACCTGACTAATGGGATCTCTTTTTATGTTGACCGTTTTCTTGTTGATTGTTGTTGTCCGCTTGTAGTCTCATTGCGTAGAGCCTCACCGAAAATTGTGTCGCATGGCTTTTGCATTACCAATAGTAGTAGCACGTTGCGCGCGTTGCCGCTGAGTGGGCGCGCTGAGAAACTCATGTCAAACATGTTTCTTTACGGGTTTTCGCCGAGCGCAGTTTTTTATTTCTATTACTTGGAAACGTTGCAGACTTCTCATTTTCCGCGATACCTGTTTTCTCTGTTCTCGTTGTTGTTGACGTTGTTATTGTAGATTGGTTATATTGTGCGTGAAGTGACGAATTGTGCGTCGCGCGTTGTTTTCTCTCGCCTATACCGTTCATGTCAACCTCTCTCAAGTCACGTTTTTGCGCAGTTAACAGCTTTACTGTAGAACGTCGTCTAGATCACATACAGTTTAAGTGCTATGCTATTGCAATTATTCTGGGGCCCGATTGATGATTGGCTTTTACAGTTTTGTCTGTTTAATTAGACGAAATCCATTCTTTCGGCCCCCTAAAACTGGAGACATTCTGTTTCGGGTCAGCCGTTTGACACCGAACTGGTTGCAAACGCTCTGCAATATATGTGAAGGTTTCGAGCAGTATTTTCAACTCGGATCCTTTAAGTTGTGTTTTGGTTTGCATTCGGTGTTCCGAAGCTTGGTCGGAAACACCGTTATTTTTTCGCGCAGCCACTATGTACAAAGTCGTTTATAGTACAGGCCATTTTGTGAAAATAAACTCATACACTGAACACAGAATTTGGTCCAGTTACCATACATGTAACAGGGGTCTGCCCCATCCGACTTATGCCAGATATCCCGATCGGGGAAACCCAAGCCCCGAGACGGCAAGGAAAATTTTGAGCGTTTTTGAGTGCCCAAACGCCCTGCCTAGAATTTGGGCTCAGACCCCTTCCCCATCGGCGGATGACCTGTTACATGTACGTATGTCTGTTACAATGGATTAATGACAGGCGTGAGTGACACTTCTCAACATGGTAAACAGTCACTTTTGGCAAAACGTTTAGCTATATGTATTTGGTTCTCATTATAATGGGACCTTTATTTCTATTTGAAGCTTAGATTGCATGCGTATTGCGTAGTTGTTTCTCCAAAAGGGCTGACTAAAGCTGAGTGGATCAACGGTTTTTTGTTTTTGTGCTACCTTTTTAAACGACAAAATCACTTCACTTGGTGTGCCAGAATGGCTGCAACAAGCCGTGGTACGGATAAAACAGTGGAGAAGACTGGATAGAGCTTTGCTCGAGTAAAGGCGTCAAGTGACCGCTAAACATTGATTGTGTGGTGGTAGACAGCAACGTAGGTCCCGAGTCCCGCTTGTCTGGTGCGCTTGACGCATCTTCCGGACTGCTGTCGACAGCTGCCAGAGGAGTTTCGACTTTAGTGCTCGACTTGACCCGCTTACACTTGGTTCTGCGATTTTGAAACCACACTTTCACCTCAAACAGTGACAGTTTTTCATTTTTAGCCTCTTATCGTGTTGGCGGTATACCTGCGTTTCAGACAGACCAAGTGACTCGGCGAGTTGGCTGCGGTCGCGTCCCACCAGGTATTGGTTTTGCCTGAATTCTTTCTCCAGCGTAGTCAGCTGAGCACGGGAAAACGTAGTGCGAGGTCGCTTCGGTCGGTCCAGATCTAATCCTTTAGGAAAGACCATCTCTTTGACGTGACCATTACTATCTAAAGCACCAAAACTGTAGCTACAGTATGTACCCCGAACAGACGTCTACTCCATACTCCGTAAAAGCATACTGCCCATGTAACAGGGGATCCGAGGGTCTCCCCCATCTGCCTTAGGCCAGACGCCCTTGATACGATTTTTCTGACCCCACTCCGATTTTTTCAGCTAATTTTTACGAGGTTTTAGAATCTCCGACACTAAAATTGCTAAAATCGCTTGTAGAACAGCTCTTTTTAGCTGTATTTTGGCCCAATTTAGCAATTTTTTGAGCGTTTTTAGTGCCCAACCCCTCCCTAGAATTTGTGCTCAGACCCCTTTGGCGGACGACCTTTTACATGTGTGTAGTGATGCAACCGGAAGCGGAATACCGGGATTCGGGAAAACCGGGATTACCGACAAATGAGGAATATCGAGAAATCGATCAAAACGCATCATAAAACATAATGTTTCAAACATTCGGTTTAGCTATTGATACCATTTCTAGTCGGTTTTCTTAAGGATTTTCTCTCATAACGGGCTAAACTACAGTACACTGTGAGATCAAATCAAATTTAGGTTGAATGGGTTAGTTGGTTTGGCAGGCACCAGGCAGCTCGATGTCAATTGGACCAAAAAAAGTTGTGTAAGAATAGGCAATCAATGAGTGGATTGGCTCAATTGAAGGCCTTTATAAAGTTGGAAGCTTAGAACATACAGTTTACTGCCTAACAATATAAAAATATTTAGTACAAAAGCAAAAAATGGCTGTTCGCTCAAATTGAGCAAGTAGCAGTCATTTGAAAACTTATTCGAAATTTTGCGTGCCGCTGGTACTCACGAAAGAAAGTTGGGTATACAGTAGATGTCACTGAAATACATAATACCTGCAAAAAACTGTCAATACTGCTATAAAATTATGTTTCCCGGTATTCCCCGGAATTAGAGAATGTTTGAACCGTGATTAGAAATCGGGAGTGAAAATACCGGGAATTCCCGGTTTTTCGGGAAATACCGGGATCCCGGTTGCATCACTACATGTGTGTAGTAAAGAAATAGCGTACGTACCTGTCACTCGTATTATTTGACAGTAATCGGGCAGAGTGCATCCATCATCAACTGATTTGGCGACATCAGCTCTATCTATGCCCATAGCGTATGGTAAAGAAGAGAGCACAAGAGAAGTCGGACCAGTAAGGACCTATTTATTCGAGACACGTCGAGGTGGCAAAAAGTGTCAATTGTTACCAGGGCTCGGTGGCCCCACAATGCCGATTGGCCAGGAGGTCATTTAATGGGCGGTTTTTGTTGTTGTGTGTCGTTAAAGATGCATCTCTATTGGTTCATTATTGTTTACAATGGAACCCTTTGTGTCTGCAATAAGTGTCATTTAGTGCGGTCCCGTGTCAGCACAGCTGCTAATGGGCCTCCTTCGCACATCTTAATTAATAGACGATTAGCGAAGGCGTAAATAATTCAACGGGACCGGTTTTGTGCTTTGGACGGAAGCGGCGACCGAGTTTAGTGAGAAGACGCAACGTGCTTCAAGAGTTCCTTTTAATGGCCAAATTCAAGTCAATAACTCGCACGATTGACGGCCGTTTATTGTTAATCGCAACTCTTTTGTCCGCTATTGTATCCGGCAAATCAGTCACATTTTCAATAGACTCCAGTCTGACGACAGATTTTCACACGCAATCTTGCATAAACATCTCCCGTCCCGATTGGGTCATAATTCAAACCACACTAAGGATTGCAGGTGAGAACTACCGACGCTGTCAGAACATACTGTACGTACTACATCAAATAACTATTTGCCACTCTTGAAGTGAGGCGCGTCTTTCATTTATGATTACGAACTTTGTCCTACTGACTTGGTCGTTGGAAGTGCTAGGCTTGAAAACAGCAGTGCCACCAAGATTAGGAGAGCCATTGGAGTCTGGCTCACATTGCTTGCGCGCCTCTTCCAGAAATGCCTTCTTCATCTCACCGATCAGAAAGCTGAGCACTTTATTCCAGGCCAGTGCTCGAGAGTCCCTGTTAAGCAATGCTTCCCGGAACTGTTGTTCGTTCAATCGGAGAGCTTTTTCGACCAGCGCAGACTTGAACTGGCGCCAGCCGGCGTTTGTCAGATTGATTCCAAGATCGAAATGCACCAGAGCAACTTGGTGGATTTCTTGTCTCGCCCGACCGGTATTGTTGTCGAGAAGAGCGGTGACCACAGATCCGATGAACTGGCCGATCAAAACTCCTTGCCGCTGCAATTTGCTCGAGTTTCTAAAATCCACCCACTGCTGGCAATTTGATAGTCCGAAGTGCATGGCTAGCAGCGGTTTCTGCTCTAGCAGTTTGATGATCAGCTCCAAGCCCAGTTCGTTCAGACTCTCCCGGTCTAAGAGCTCGTTCCAGAGCTTGCGCAGAACGACAGTTTCTGCGCCGTTGAACAACTTAATCGTGGTCACTCCTGTGAGCGCCAAATCGGAACGCGACAACTGCTGCAGTGGAGGCTGCGCTTTCCGCCAGAGAAAGTAAACCACAAAATTGGTGGCGCTGTTCAGTACCACCAAATAATTGCTGATATCGGTGGTGAGCACGAAGTAAGGGTCGTCTGCTATGTTTTCGCCACTCAGGGCCTCGATCAGGTTCAGAGCTATGGGCAAAACGTAGCAGAGCAGAAATTTTCCCACTAGAACCAGCAGCATGTGAGTGGTTCTGCGTTCTACCACCTGTCGACTGGAGCAGCGTCGTCTGGTGTCCTCATTGGACTGCTTGATCAGCAAACCGCTGACACGCCGTCCCTCGAACAAGGACAAGTATAGAGCTACACTGCGTCGCAGCAAAACGATCATTCGAATGGTAAGCGAGCAAACCAGCACAAACGGTACAATTGAAACGAACAGTGCGTATAGCAACAGTCGGTAGAGCAAAAGATACCAGTACTCCAGTCTCAAATGTGTAGGTACCACTTGCAGCCATTGAACGGGAGTGCCAATGCTGTCGTGAATTGAACAAGGTCTCACAGACAGTTCGAACCAGAGAGGTAGAGAGTAGAAGAATGCTAGCGGCACAAGCAGCAGACATAGACGAGTGGCACGTTTCTCTGAACCAACTGAAACGATAAAACACAGATGATCGGCATTTGAGGGGTTGACAGATTAAAAAGCGAAAGGGTTTCACTGTTGCCCTGCTTTTACTGAAATAAACTGTTTCAATAAAAACATAAAAATCTTCGGGTTCGCTTGGATAAGCCAGAAACAGCTCAAGCATGCCATGTTAGACTCGCGTCAAATGAACAATTGCATTAGGTGACTCGCGGCGTTTATTGCACGATTTGTTTGCTCAAATGGTGCCGTAGGCTCTCATTCCACCTACAATGTACGTACTTCGAGACTGATGGTTGAGGGGATTTGAAACAGCCGAGTATCTAACAATAGAAATGACCACCACCATCCAGACTGATCCAGTCATCATGGTCATGCTCGGGGCGTGCATCCACTGGGCTACATGGACCATAAACCTCGCTCGCACATTCATAAGCTCAAGCACCGATTCCAAACTGTAATATGTGACGGCGCACACCAAAACTCCGGTATCCCACAGCGCTAATGCCACCAGATAAACCAGCAACGCCTGAAATTGCCCTACAAGTGTTTTTAACACTGGTTTAGAGGCGATATTGTCACTGTTTGTACATACAGTAAAGTTTGTCCGAGAGATTTTCAAGCAACTGTTAACTTGACAATTTCCAAAGTTACGTATTGAAGAGAGTTTCAGTCATACATTTAACAGGTCATCCGCCGAAGAGGGCAGGGGGTTGGGGGCTCTGGCGCCGGCCGGGGGTCTCAGCCAAAATTCTAGGGAGGGGGTTGGGTACACAAAAACGCTCAAAAATCGCAAAAAAATTACAATTTTCGGATAAAAATAGTCAACAATCGCTAATTTGGGCTCAAGTACAACTAAAAACCGCTGTCTTACAGGTGATTATAGCAATTTTAGTGTCTGAAATTCTAAAAAATCGCAAAAATTTGCTTAAATAATTACTTGTCAGAAAAATCGGAGGGAGGCGATCGGAAAAACCGTTTCGGGGGCCGGTCAGGGGTCTGGCCCAAGTCGGGTGGAGGCAGACGCCCCGGACCCCTGTAACACATCCATAATTCAGTATCAATTAAGTCGTCCCACCCGAAGCTTATGAAACTGACTTTGCTAATTTTCACGCGATGCACAGCCCAAATACTGTAAATGTTGCCGACACAACCAGTCAGAGCAGTGATGGTGGTCAACATGCCACTGATGTAGAGAGACAGAGACCTCTGCCAGTGGTGATCGAACAGAGAAAGACAAGCGTCCTGCTCTGACAGATTGAAGATCGAAGGTACGAAGACGCGCTCTGGCATGGCAGCTCACTCACTACGTACGTAGATACTACGCTTATGAACGGCCCAACTGCTTTTGCCCTGGGCGGCACTTTCAGCACGTAAATACAAGTTGGCGGCACGCATGCACAAGAAGCAGAGACTATATTAACCGGAGACCGGCTGCAGGGCAAAGCAAGTGGGAAATTGAAATTAATTTGAATTGCATTCGGACGCACTTGTGCGTCTCCGTATCCAGGTGGCACAGATTGACCACGTCGGCCTCCGCACGTTCCCTATTTAAACAAAGTTGCATTTTTTTCTGCTTGCATTGAAACAATCTATGCTTTGCATCAAATTCTTGCCAAGACATAAACGTAGAAACAAAGAAAAGTAGTGTACGTAGAAAGGAAGCAAACGAAGTCACTGGCATTTTGTGTTTGTTAGTGTGCGGTTGGTTATGTTTTTACGACTGGTCTGTGTCTCACTGGTCTTCGAAGTGCTACTAACAGTGCGCTGCCAAATCTTCCGGCCGCCGGTGACAGAGTGCTACAACTACACGACAAAACAAGAAGTGTCCTGTGAAGCCAACCAATACTGTGCCATCTGGTACGGCGCCCACAACCAAGTGCTTAGCGGCGGCTGCACCGACGACCAACGCTGCGCCACCGAAGGACGGAGCCCCTGCACTCGCATCACCAGCTCGATTGTGATCTGCTGCTGCTACGAAGACAATTGCAACCGACATGAAAGCGAGGTGCGCCCCACCGTTTACGAGTGCCTCGGTCAGGACCAGATGTGCCTTTCTCCGGACAACAGATACTGCTACAGACGCTACATGCAGCGACGGATCATTGCCGGATGCGCCGACACCACCATTTGCACGGCCATAGGCGACTGGAGGTGCGCCAAGAAGACTGCCCACGACCTCTGGTGTTGCTGCAGGAACGGAGTCGACCAGAACTGCAATGCTGCCGATATGAAACACAATTCAAAACTCGTGCCGTGGCCGCCGCTGCCGACCACTACTCTCAGAGGTGGCCCTGTTTCAGGCAAATCCACGTCCAGCACAAGCAGCTTGCACTCGATCAGCACCAACACTTCCAATGTCACCACGGCCGCCGCAGGTGCAGCGACCGACGGAACGACCAACACGTGGATTATCGTCCTGCTTTTAATACTACTTTTGCTCGTAATCATCGCCATCATTCTTTTGATCTTCTTTCTGAAGCGGTGGAGAAAACGCAAGCAAGAGAGACTGGCGGCCGACGCCGAAGTGACCACTGCAATCGAGATCGCGCAGGAAGATGAGATGACGGCCGACCTACTACTGGCACAAGGAGAAGAACCGATCTTAACCACTGCAAAGGAAGGAGGCACCGGTGACACCCAGTCGCCGAGCGGAGACAGCGACGAATTAAAGAGACAACGCGATGCAACTCAACAAGCTGGCACACAAGCAACCTTTCCTCCCGGTTCTTCTACGCCCGACAGTATCGACCGTTCCCGTGCTTTCATCACAGCGCCTCCTTCCCGTGCGATGGTCACTGCCCAGCCTTCCCGACCCCGCGGCACTGCACAACCTTCCCGTCCTACTTTCACTGATCAGCGTTCCCGTCCTTTCGCCACTGCACAACCTTCCCGAGCTGCTGCCACTGCACAACGACCTCAGCGTCCTCCTCGTCCCCCACCTCCACCTTCTAAACCCGCTCCCCCTCTTAAACCCGCTCCCCCTCCGAAACCTGCTCCACCTCCTAAACCTGCTCCCCCTCCGAAACCTGCTCCCCCTCCGAAACCCGCTCCCCCTCCGAAACCCGCTCCCCCTCCGAAACCTGCTCCCCCACCTAAACCTGCTGCCCCTACGAAACCTGCTGGCCCTTCGAAACCTGCTGGCCCTTCGAAACCTGCTCCTCCAGCTGAACCATTGGGACCTCCAGATCTGGGCGACGACCTAACCATGGCAACGGCATCATCGCACTCTGTGAGTCGTGGTCGCTGAATCTTCGTTAGTCTGTATTCTCAGTTCTATTCTATTCAATAAACTTCACTGACTTCTGTCTGTGGGCTCCTTTAGTTTACTGCTATCTATCAGGCGTGATTGAGCTACATGTAGTTTTCAACCGAAGTTGGGTGGGCGAACCTGCAGGCTAGGTCCAGGTATGCCTACTTACCATAACTAACCGGCTTTCGAAGGCCTGGGATGGGCTTTGTGTCGACTACGTACTTCCAGTCGCTTCGACCGCTCAGAGATACAAGCGCCGTGGCACCCACGCTAGTAGTCTAAACTACCAATCCATGCTGAACGACACGATGAAGTCGGATTTTTAAGTTTACTATGAATCTGGAAGCAAAGTACACCGAAACGGATACGGTAATGTCAGTGGCGTATCCAGGGGGGTGTAGGGTGTGTACACCCCCTTTGCGGTGGAGGTAGGAAGAAAAAGTCTGTCAAAAATATAAGAAACTAATGAATTATGTACTAAAACTGTCTATTTTGTGCTCAGAATGCCTTCTAAATGCGTTTTTGAAGGCCAAATTTTCAAAATTTTCTCGCCGTGGTCGGGCAGAAGCCCAACCAGGCCATTATAAACTACTAAAACTTGTAATTTCTGTTAATTTTAAGCTCGGAATGCGTTTTAAACGCGTTTTTGAAGGCTAATTTTGCTAATTTTTCTTACCCTGGTTGGGCAGCGGCCCAACCAGGCACCTTCAAAATTTTACACCCCCTTCCAAAATCCTGGATACGCCACTGGGTAATGTTTTGTTACAAACAGCGGGAGTTTTCGAAATGCGTACTGTATCTTTGCCGGGAAACATATGCAGACAAATTGAACAATAAGCTTAGTGTACGTACTGTATGTAGTGTTTGTTATCGTGCGGTCATTATGTTTATGCATTTGATTTGTGTATTATTTCTTGTCAGCGAAATCTTACTAACCGTAGATGGTCAACTGAATCGGATGCCGGTGCGAGTATGCCTCAATTTCACAACAGGGGAACGAATGAACTGTTTACAAAATGGACCCCAATACTGCGCCACTTGGTACGATGCGCACGACAAAGTGTTCGATTCTGGGTGCACCGCCGACCAACACTGCGCCGGCGAATTAGACAAGCAATGCTCCCACATCAACAGCACCACCATGATTTGCTGCTGCTACCTGGACAACTGCAACGAAGACGAATATTATATGCGCCCCACCTCACTCTACTGTCTCGGTGAAGATCAGATGTGCGTCTCCCCCGACCAGAGGTACTGCTTCAGACACTACACCAAGACTCAGACCACCGCCGGATGCGCCGACAGCCACCTCTGCAAAGCGATCGGCGATGGACACTGCGCCAGCAACTTTACCGACGATGTTTGGTGCTGCTGCAGGAACGGACTCAGACAGAACTGCAACTCGCCCGACCTGAAAAAGAGGATTGGACACATTGATCCCTGGCCCTTTACTTCACCCGCAACCAGGCTTTCCACCGTTATGACGATGACAACCATGGTCACAATCACAAACCACACAAGCCTGATAACTACTGCATCTGCAAGAAATGGCACTGGCGCGCCTAAACCGGGCACAACACAAGTTCCGCCTGAGGGCTCGGGGAAAGCGTGGATCGTAATCATCATACTCATAGTGCTTTTGGTCATCGTGGCCGGGATCTGCGTGCTGATGGCCTATCGACGACGGAAGAAACGCATCGAACAAACGGGAGGTGCGGAGAAGACAGCCAGAGAGATCGGACCGAGTGATGAGGTATCAGTGACGGCCGGTGATGGCGGGAAGAGGGCGTCCGGCTCGACCGCATCGGGTTCGGCAGCAGTCACTACGCAGAATACTGTAGAGAAGACAGAGATGAAGAAAGAAACAGCAGGCACGCAAGCGTCAGGCAGGGCGAGTGGAGAGGCGAAACAAGAGACGAGCACGACTGCCCAGAAACAAAAAGTCGGAGGCACACAAACGCAAGAGGCAACGGAAGACGAGAAAACGGCAAAAGAAAGCGAGCGCAGTGTAGCCTCCACCTCACACAAGTAATCGTTCGACAGTATGCATACTCACTCTTATTGTTAATACGTAAACGTTCTATTAGTCTGCTCTTTCTTTCCCTATCAACTAAACATCAGCTTTGTGCAGAAATGTATGTAACGTCGGCAATGACTTTATCTGGTGTCTGTTAACTTTGTGCCAAATAAAATTCAAACATGGAATATCTCGGGAGTATAAACGGTGACAGTGAAATAATTAAGGTAAAAAAGAAAGCAGTAAAATGTAAGAGTCAACTACCAAGAGAAACTGAAAAACTAATTCAAGTGACAGTGAACACGAATTGGAAGACTAACTGCCTATTGGCTCCTGCGTCAAGACTGCTTAACAAAACTTTGATTTAGCTTATGAGGAAATAACAAAGTAACCGAAGGAGCTCGATTTGCGCCCGGCAAGACAACCGACCAGTAATTAAAGTCCGCAGGGGCTTCTCAGCTTTCAGAGCTAGTCTAGTCCGTAAGCTGTACGTAGTCTGTCTGTGCGACATCATGCAGCAACCGAGCGCTCCAGACGCAACCATTTTAGTCTTCTACGGCTACACCTTGTTGGTGTTGGTCATGTTCGCAGCCTTCTTTGCATGGTTCTACTGCTACGCGCCGGAGACAGACCGAATCATAACGGTGAGAATGCGCAAGAACTTGATGGACAGCAAGTCGATCGTCTACCGGCGCAAAATGCCCAGCAGACTACTGGCCGCAGTCCACAAAAAATTAGGAGCGCGCAGCTCATTACTGCGTGAGCAGAGAGTCACCAAACTGTCCGAAGAAACATTGTGTTAGCTGTAGCTGTATTTTTTGTGCTTGCAATACTTATTATTCGAACAAAGAAACCACTACTCAACTAAGCTCTACTCTATTTAGTCTCGTACAGTCTGTACATGCGAATTTCGGCCACTGCATTGAGCAGGCCGGCACAGAATGAGGGCAAATCGGAATTGAGCTTTAAGTTAGAAATTACGACAGCAACGTGCCGTTCTTCCAGTCTGCAGACGTCGAGCAGCCAGGGCCCGAGAAAGTGATCTCTGAACCAGGCACAGTCGGCCGACTGGTCCGTGGCCACGGTCAGTTGGTAGACAGACTCCAGCAAGTGCTCCACCAGCAGTGGCTGTCTCTTCTCCACCAGCAACAACATCAACACACTCGCGTATGCATTAAGCAGGCGCGTTTTGAATAGTGGCTGCAATAGACAATTCGCTATGTGTACTGCCAGTCTAACGTGTAACTGCACACAATCAATACATACACGTACAGTACAACGATAAATTATACCGAAAACTTATGCTGTCCTTAATTCCTTGTCTAAGCAAACCAGAAAACAACAGTAAACTGAACATGTTAGTTACTAACTAATTTAGGGCTATTACGGTCGAGAAATCTGAGTAGTCATGTCTCGTAAATCCGGACAAGTTGGTTCCGGCCAATTTTGTCCGTATTAGCGAATTTCCGGATTAATCAAAGCTAAACCACTGTTTTTCGGGTCAAAGCCTAAATGACAGATTTTTGTTAGTTGCATAATATAAGATTCTGCATCTGCAACTGCTAATTAAAAAGCCAAAAGTTTTTTTTGAATTTAAAAAAAAAAAATAAACAAAAAGCCAAAAGTTTATTTCAGCCGATTATAGCTCCTAAATGGGCAAAAATAATCACAATCCGACTCAACACAGAGCATTAATCAATTGAAAATTCACACCTGAATTGAAAATTTGCGCATGGATCTTGTACATAACCAAATCCGGATTAACGAATCATTTTACCATACAAATTTCGAAGTTAGGACACCAAATCTTCTGTCGGGATTAACGAATCCGGATGCGGATTAACGAGTCATCTATCATGGGGGAAATTGGGACCTGACCTAATCTTGTCCGAAAGGCGAATATCCAGATTAACGAGGTCCGCATTAAGGAGACATGACTGTCAGGCACTTAGCGCCGTTTGTGGTACCGGCACCATATTTTACCATAGTTTGTTGTTCTGGTGTTGGTGTACTGGAAATGTAAACAATCCGTTGCTGCTTCACAACTGCACCGAGGACGACCGGTAGGGCAGGGTTCTCAATCGGAGGAACAACAACAACGTCAAAACATATGGTACCTCAGGCTTGGCACTGGTACCATAATATGCCATATATTATACATGCATGGTACGGGCATCCATGGCAATGGGTGGGGTACCATTGTGCCGGTACCATAAACAAACGGCTTTTATGTGCCTGAGATACATGGGCCAGGGGTTTACCTCTTCCCTCGAAGGCCAATGTCCCCTTCGGTCGACCATTCCCCCCTCGGTCCACCTCGCTCCCGGAGGGAGAAAACGTTCGCTTTTTAAGCAAAATAAAGGATTTTTGAACTTTTGGACCCCCAAGACGACCTCCAAACCGCTCCGGATTTTTCCGGCCCATGTATGGTGGCGTGACTGTAATTAGAGACAGAGTGCTTGGCAGTTTACCTTGCGATAGATGGCCCACTTGGTGTCGAGTGAATTGAGTCGCATCAAATTATGCTTCAGGAGCTCGGGCTGACTTTCAGATTGCAAATTGTGGCCGAAAGCTTCCAGAATAGAAATAAACTGCAATC
Source organism: Sabatieria punctata (assembly GCA_030248155.1). NCBI lineage: Eukaryota > Metazoa > Nematoda > Chromadorea > Araeolaimida > Comesomatidae > Sabatieria > Sabatieria punctata. The sequence continues at coordinate 60,899 of JASANB010002760.1, forward strand.
CGAATTTTACTCTCCTCAGCAAAGCTAACTAGATCTGCTGTACCAGCTCAGCCCGCTGCGCCACTATCTTCAGACCGTCCTCGCTAGTCCAATCGGGTTTGGCAACGTTGAAATATTGACAGTTCTCGCTTGAGGACAAGGCAGAACCTTCATTGACGATACTTGGCGGGAAGAAATACCTCCATCTATTGTTCAACAGTGAATAGAGCAGGTCAAAGAAAGCGTCGCGAACATCCAACCATAGTGAGTCGTCAGACTAAATAATAGATCAAAGT
>JASANB010002761.1:0-13214 GCA_030248155.1 Sabatieria punctata
TTTGGCCCGGCCCAGCGGGCCTCTCAGGTGGGGAATATCCACCCGGCATCAAAATCAGGCCCAGCCCGGCCCGGCCCATTGGTTTTTGCTTTGTCTAACTAAAGTTTTGAAAATTTGGTCTGAATTCTCAAATTGAAAACTAAAATTAAAGTTAAGCTTTCAAAACGAGCATTTTAAAACGGAAAACGCGTATGTATTTCTATTTTGTGCTCAATTTTAATTTCGCTCTAAAAATTTCTACTGTGCCGGCCCGCGGCCGGGTGCTGTAAACACGCGGCCGGCCCGGCCCGCCGAAAATCCTCAACGGGCATGGCCGGTTGGGCCCTTGCTGGTGGGGAGCAGTGTTGTGCCGAACGAAAATTTTCCGAATTTAGTTAGTAAAAGTTAGTTAAAACTTTTCAAATTTGAATTTAGTAAGTAAAAGTTAGTAACTAAATTCGCTCTCTGAGTTTAGTAAGTTAGTCAAAAATTATCGAGTTACTTAGTTACGAGTTTAGTTAAAATAAACTAGCAGAAATAAGGTCATTAATGCATTTAACCGATTTGTTTTAGCTCTGTAGACCTCATTACGTTCAAAATATTGACAAAATAACAGTATTTCCCATTATTTTCTATAAAAATTTCAAAATACCACCGTTAGTTTATCAAAAAGGTCTATGACAGAACAGGAACAATGAAAAATATAGAACTATGTAGACAAAACAAATAGTTTTTACCTTATCGCCATGCATGTAGCAGGGGGTCCGCCGGTTTGCCCCCACCCGACTTAGGCCAGACTTAAGATGGGGACCCCCTGAGACGATTTTTCAGACCCCCCTCCGATTTTCTGGCAAGAAACTTTTTGAGCAAATTTTTGCGATTTTTTACAATTTCAGACACAAAAATTGCCAAAATCGCTTGTAAACCAGCACTTTTTATCTGTATTTGAGCCCAAATTAGCGATTTTTAACGATTTTTTGCGAGTTTTTGGTGTTTTTTAGTGCTCAACCCACTCCCTAGAATTTGGGCTTAGACTCCCCGGCCGGCGCCAGCCAGACACCCAACCCCGCCTCCGCCATCCCTTCGGCGGATGACCTGTTACATGTACGTACATGTATGTTTATCGTTTATCTAATTTTAGGCGATCTGTTTTCCTATTCATTGGATTGGGAAGGAGGGTGGAGATAGGCAAACTTTATACAGTCGTGCATGTACTATAAAGTATGCGGCAGAGGCCAATCTCCAGATCGGAAGCTCAGGAGGTCTTCCATCCGATTTTTCTGTTCGCAATTTTTGTGCCAATTTTTTCATTTTTTTTACAATTACAGGCAGGGAAATTGCTAAAATTGCTTGTAAAACAGCGAGTTTCAGCTGTGTCTGGGTCCGTATTAGCAGTTTTTTGCGATTTTTAGTACTCAATCCTCTCCTCCCCGAGTTGAGCTCAATATCCCTTTACCGGACTCAAACCTCACAACACCTTTTGGCGGATGACCTGCACATAGGTATGTAGTATGCATAAAGTGTACATAAAAATTGCAAATGCCAAGAAGTTTTTTCGCACAAGCATTGGAGTTTAAAACTAGTGAAACCTCATGCCCTCTTTGTGAGAGACCCCAGAATCGAATAGAACCTGAATGAGACCCCAGAACTTTTGAGAATTTAGACTACAAACTAGATATCTATAGCCAAGGCGCCTATTTTTAACACTGTAACTAAACTGAATGTTACTAAACTCATAACTAAGTAACTCGATTTTTTACTTAGTAATTTATTGAAAATGAGTTTAGTTTGAGTTGAGTTTAGTTAAGCGAAATTTGAGTTTAGTTAGTAAAAGTTAGTAACTAACTAACTAACTAATGTTTTTACTTAGTAAATAACTTACTAAATTCAACCGGCACAACACTGGTGCGGAGGCGATGATCGCAGAGGGCCCAATCTATGCCAATTTTGGGTGGGGCAGACCTCTGTTAATGTACACAAGAATAATTTAAAAAAGAAAAAGTTTTCTGAAAAATTCATCAGCCGTTCAGATTACAACTGAGCGAAACTTTGGTGATAACCTGAAATCTCAGATAAGACCCAAGCGCTGCCCCTCAGAGTTTCCGCTATTTCCGCTCATATGGTTCAGGCTACTGTTGGAAAGTCCGGGGTTAAAAAAACAGGATCAGGTTCAAGTCAAGTCCAACAACTAAATTTCAGGTTGAAGTCCAGGTTCAAGTCCATCTTCTAAAAAACCTGGACAATAGGTTCAGGTTCAAGTCCAGTGATATTTTCAAAAAGCGTTGAAATTTTGCACTGATTGCAAATTTTCTGGGCTATATAATAAACCTGTCTACTGACAGTAACTGACCCAGACCAGACTTTGCAGCGGAGTACTTTCGTTTTCAGACATATTCAATTTGAAAACTAGGTGGAAAACACGAATCCACTAAATTTTTGTGCAATCCAAGCAAATATTTAAGAATTTTTTCTAAAAATTTCACTCAAAAATTGAACCTATTTAGTAAGTCCAACAAAACGAGACAGGTTCAAGTCCGGCTGAATTATAATAGGTTCAGGTTCAGGTTCAAGTCCACAAATTTCAGGTTAAAAACCTATTAATAAGTCCAGGTTCAGTCGGACTTGCCAACAGTAGTTCAGGCTCAGCTATCCTGTTCAAATGACAAGGTGCATCCATACATGGGCGGGAAAAATGGGTGGGGGTAGTCAAAATTCGAAAATTTGGGGGTGGGCCTGCCGGTTTGGGTGGGGTCGCGGCGATTTTTGTGGGTGGGTTAGGAACAAAAGTCGACTTCAGGTAGGTGGGTGGGGTCGTTTGGGGTGTTGAGCCCAAGTTTGGGGTGGGAAAACCCCCGCCCTATGTCCGTGTATGGGTGTATCTTTATTTGGGGCTGTCCGTAAACTACAACATTCAGAGAGGGGCTGCGGTGGTCGGTTGAACGTCGGAAAAACGTCGCAGGTCTGGGGGTTGGTATCATCGAAAACGTCAACGTTTTTAATTGCCTACGAAGATTTTGTCTGCAACTACACCACTGACCGGGGGCCGATTTGCCTAAAAAATTGCGCGCACAGCTTTCTAAGCACTGACCGGCGGCCGTTTTGCCTAATCAAAAGTTGCTGGACCACACTCCAAAAACCGGGTTCTTAAAATCGTGCTTTTGTGGGTGCCATATGAATTGTGTGGGGTGACTGTACTTGTTGCAATTATGGAATGAATCAATTAGCAAACTAACTGTACAAAAACGGTAGAGGAAGCCAGCTTAAATAGATTTGTTGCCAGCGCTAGAGCTCAGCGTCAGCCACGCGCAATGCCCTAACGGCCGGCCGGCCGTTTCTTGGTGGCGGTGTTGTCGTTTTGGTGTGGCTTATTTGTGGGTCCTGTTGGTGAATCAGATCATCTTTCTACCTGCCAAAATGGTAGTTTACTGTTAAAAATTTAAAAATTTTCTTTTTCAAAGGTTTTACAATACTACGTATGTTTTAAATTGTACATTTTCCATCCATGGAGACAGTATCAAGTTTAATCTAGGCGGGTCACCGAGAAACGTCACCGATTGTGCACGGCCCCTTTCCTTTCTAGAAATCCTACAAGCATAAACTGCACAAACTTTTCTATTTCTACTGTTTAATTATTCTCTACAACAAACAGGAAGCGCTGCTACAAACACTATCAAAGTGAGTCATAAATACGGGTCAAAGATGGATCATGTGATCTGAACAAATCGTAGGCAGCAATTTGGAGCACCTAGAATTAGGGCCCGACCGGATACAAATTTCTACCGGATCCGGATCCGGATCCGGATACGCCCATATCCGGCCGGATCCGGATCCGGATATGCCGGATATCATTGATCAACTTAAAAATTTTTATAATGCAATAAACCACATACAGATATACATTTATACATTTCTTTGTTCTATAACTGTTGATTCAAAACAACATCTAATAATTGTGGTTCAAACTATGGTTGGATAATATCGGGTTTTTGCGATGCATGTGATATTGCATATATCATATGCATGCAAAAATGAGATATGTACATATTTTTTGCATATTTGCATATTTCATCACCGCGGCTAGAAATAGATAACTGGACGCTTTCCAAGCATTTTCGAGTTTGGTCGGAATGTCTATGCAATCTTTAGCATTTCATACCTATTTTACAGATACAGACCTCATCTAAAAAAAAAACAGAAGGGGAAACACAGTTTGGCATGAAAGTTCAGCTCATTTCGTAATTTTTAGATAAAAATGGTTGACATCACAGACTTTTGGCTAAATTATTGATTCCATTTTCAAATTTGTTCTCTCTAATGTGGTATACTTAGCCGACCTTTTGGTAGACCTGTCCTAGTTTTACAAACTAAAAAAATATGAATTTGAAAAATTTCAGTAGAGATTTCCATTCTTTGCGAGTTGAGTTTAGAGTCTCAACTCAAGCCATTCATCTCCATTCTGCAACTGAAAAGAGACGCTTTGATCTCTGTAAAGTACAAATTTACAGTATAAACTTGCCTCAATAATAGTTCGTTTTTTATTTTAGATTTTTTATTTTTAATTAAATGAAAAATTAGCAAAAAACAAGGCGACTATCCTAAACATAGAAATCCAGTCTGCTTGGCTGTTTTGTGATATTCATTGTATCACATTAGTATTATTATCTTTGTTGAGTTTGTTTTGGCCAAGTCCTAGCCTGCTCGCCTTCTGTAGCTTAGAGTTATCCCCTTCCGAAATGAACTGACCCGAATTTTCAGATGTCATTTTTTAACGTAAATATTTCAAGAACCCTTCATCGGATCTTTGCCAAATTTTGCAAGTTAACAAATCTTTATATGGACTTAAGAACCTAAAGAGCTCAGCTTTTTCACAAAACCGGTTAAAATCTGGCGGATTTATACTTTCAGTCAAGGTGAAAAATTAGCATTGTCAAAAATGAGGGTGTTATCCTTTGCACAGAAATCAGGGTTATACGAACTACTGGGGTCATGAATAACAATCGCCTCAAGAAATTTCTAACAAGCATTTGGTCGAATGCAATATTTATGTTAAAAATACGTAAAAATCACGTTTTCTCATCTGTGACTGATATCCGGCAGGTAATATCCGGATCCGGTACCGGATCCGGATATGGCCATATCCGGCCGGATCCGGATCCGGATCCGGATCCGGATATCCGGTCGGGCCCTACCTAGAATCGCTCATTATTTCTCTACTGCTGTCTTAGCTGACCAGTTTTGTGATGCTACAACACTATGTATATCCAGTTTCTGCAGTGCAACCTGAACACACTACAACCCATGTGTTTGAGAGCGAAACTGTTTCTGCATTGCCTGCGGATGCTTTGCCAAGCAAAATCGCGTTAAGCATCATTTTGTCATTATTAACGAAGTATTCGGTATTGGGAGTGTTAGGTATTCACATAATAACATATTAGATATTGAGTTTTTCTGGTCTTATTTAGGTATGCTATAACCACTGGAATGTTGCATTTTTATTCTAGCGTATGACGCCTGTGTAAAACTAAAAAGAACTGCTTGAAGTGGCGTGACTGTACTGCTAGTTCAGCTCAGCTTTAGGGGTGGTCGGCACCCTTATTTCATGGCCTTTTGACCTAGAATCGATCCATAGAGCAGAAAACAACTGGCGTTGCGTTAGTAAGCCATAAGCGCAACACAAGATCCACACGACTCAGACGCATTCAGCAGGGCCGTGGCGATTGCCTTTGCGCGGGTGTAGTTATTGGCTAGTTGGGCTTTGGAGCTAAAAAGTTGATATCCTGTTATTTACATCTTGGATACTGACTCCAATAACTACACCTTTATTCATATCATATATCCGCTATTGTGATAGGGGATACTTTGCAGAGATATCCCTTCATTTACATGGGCAACAGTGGAGTACACTATGTAAATTTAACAGGACGGTCTGGGCGACCTGTCTCACCATCAGACATAGTTCGGAGCTCTCGATTGCGCCCAGTGGGTGGCAAATGAGCCAAATCTCGAAATGTGACCCAGGCCACTTTTTGCAGCCGCTGTTTAATCGGCTGCCATTCACACATTTCAGAAGCTATCGTGATGCGGCTTGGTGCTTTGTGTAGCAGAGACAACGGGCTTCCTGGCGGTGTGCCTAACTTTGTTCTACCCAAAATTTTGACGCCAAATTTGAACGTTTTTCGTCGCGGAAAAAGAGAAAATTTTTTGCCATTAGAAAATGCCCATCACTTTTCACCTAAATTGGTCGATCCAAACTAAAAAAACAGGGCACCGAAAATGACATACGTTTTTGCTCACAAGTTTCATCGTTGCTGATGTTTCTAAGCGCATAGCAAGTAAAGCGATGTCTCAAATGTGTTCAGTCAGATGCACATCAATCGAATCCTATTGATCAGACGATCTCAAAAATACCGCCCACGTCTCAGTCTGATGCTTTATAACTATGTTATCGGTCGAAATTCTGCAGACCTACATTTAATCCTTCCTTGTGTTTACTGCCATTTTTGGTCACTTAAGTGGTCGAAAATCGAAATTCCGACCACCATTTCAGTTGCAACTACTGTTGATCGGGTATACCCATACCCATACCCGAAACTGGGTATTTTTAAGTAAAACTACCTGAAATCGGGTATACCCATACCCGGGTACTTTTTGAAATACCCATACCCGAGTATACCCGATTTTTTGAAAAATACCGGGTATTTGAATGGGTATTTTTTAGAAAAAATCGCGCAAACATGCCCGTTAATTTCTGTATAAACTGCAAAAATTCTCTCAAACAAGTGTTGGATAGAATTATGGCTTTTGTCCAGTGGCGTACCCAGGGGGCGTAGGGTGTGTACACCCCCTTTGCGGTGGAGTTAGGGAGGAAAAAATAGAGAAAAATAAGAGAACTGAATTAAGAGTCAGTCTCTGAACTGATCGAGTTTTGGCCCTTTGCCTTATTCAGACCCAAAATTGAAACTTTGGCCTAGAGAGCTGTAAGTTGGTACACTAATACATATCGATGGGTTATGTAACCACCGCAAAGGATTTCCCGATTCGACGCTCCACGCTCGAGATACAGCCGTCTGAAAATCGGCTCGCTTAACTATGGGGCAAAAATTTCGAACTTGAATTTCCTTCCTGTTAAAACCAGTTGGGACCTAGAATTTGGGGATTTTACGTAACTTTTAGAGTACTTTAAGAATTTTTGGTCGGTTTTCGATTTTGACGAAAAAAATTTTTTTCGACCCCCTTCCCGCCCCCCTAGCTCGTCTGGAACCCCCCGTATGTGGTTTTTTTATTCCAGATTACTGTAGCGCCATTTGTTAGCTACAGATTGGTGCCAAGCATGATAGCCCACGGCCCGGGGTTTTGGAGTAAATTGACTCCAAATGGCTGAAAATCGCATTTTTTTTTCCAGTTTTACTATTGGTCAGCCGCGTCAGTGGCTCAGTGGGTAGCTCGCTGCCTCTGAGTCACGGCGGTCGCTGCATCCCTAGTGGTTGTAGTGATTCATCCTCTCGGCGTGGCAAGTTTCTTGCTGCAAAGAGTTGGTCGTCGGCACAACGCTCCACCCAGGCCACCAAAAACTGGTTACAGTGAGTAGGTAAAATGGGAACCAACTGGATCTGCCGTTGCACCGAAAGCCGCTCCTAAAAGCATGCCGCGTTGGAGGGAAGATCAACGACGTCAGGAGCCGTCTGAGAAACCAGCATTACGGCCTATACCGGTTTACTCCTCCTCGGCCGGGCGGCCGCTGGGAGCTGTCAGCACCATGATGTCACCACGCCAGGCACTCTCTTAGTACCTGGCGCCCAACAGCATGGCTTGAGTGGCTTGGCAGTGAAAGAAGGGCAAACGTCCGAGATGACGATATAAGGGGTAACGAAATGGACCGTGCAGGTCTGATCGTAGGGCCGTACATTGTACGACCCCCCTGCCAGATCGGATCGGATCGGATCGGACTATTGGTCAAAATTTCGAACTTGAATTTCTTTCCTGCTAAAAACAGTTGGGACCTTGTATTTGGGGATTTTACGTAACTTTTAGAGTACTTTAAGAATTTTTGGTCGGTTTTCGATTATGACGAAAAAATATTTTTTCGACCCCCTTCCCGCCCCCTAGCTCGTCTGGAGCCCCCCCCCCTATGTGGGTAATTTTATTTCAGATTATTGTAGCGCCATTTGTTAGCTACAGATTGGTGCCAAGCACGATAGCCCACGGCCCGGGGTTTTGGAGTAAATTGACTTTAAATGGCTGAAAATCGCAAATTTTGTCCCATAGTAAAACTGGAAAAAATCTGATTTTCAGCCAATTGAAGTCAATTTACTCCAAAACCCCGGGTCGCGGGCTGTCGTGCTTGGCACCAATCTGAAGCAAACAAATGCCGCTACAATAATCTGAAATAAAAAACCCACATATGGGGGTTCCAGACGAGCTAGGGGTGGAGAAGGAGTCGAAAAAAAATTTTTTTCCTCAAAATCGAAAACCTACCCAAAATTCTTAAAGTACTCTAAAAGTTACGTAAAACCCCCAAATTCTAGGTCCCAACTGTTATTAGAAGGAAAGAAATTCAAGTTCGAAATTTTGTTCCACAGTAAAAAACTGGAAAAAAATGCGATCTTCAGCCATTTGAAGTCAATTTACTCCAAAACCCCGGGCCGTGGGCTATCGTGCTTGGCACCGATCTGTAGCCAACAAATGGCGCTACAATAATCTGAAATAAAAAAACCCATATAGGGGGGGTTCCAGACGAGCTAGGGGGGCGGGAAGGGGGTCGAAAAAATTTTTTTTGGTCAAAATCGAAAACCGACCAAAAATTCTTAAAGTACTCTAAAAGTTACGTAAAATCTCCAAATTCTAGGTCCCAACTGGTTTTAGCAGGAAAGAAATTCAAGTTCGAAATTTTTGTCCCATAGTTAAGCGAGCCGATTTTCAGACAGCTGTATCTCGAGCGTGGAGCGTCGAATCCGGAAATCCTTTGCGGTGGTTACATAACCTATCGATATGTATTAGTGTACCAACTTACAGCTCTCTAGGCCAAAGTTTCAATTTTGGGTCTGAATACTAAAACTCGATTGGTCCAGAGACTGACTCTTAAGATGCATTTTGCGAGAAAGTCAGCTTTGAGGGGGCAAGCAGGGCCATCTCACGGATCTGGCTGATATTTATATCTCTTAAAATAGAGCACAGTCGAAGACCAACGGTGCATGCCCGGCCACCAGCAACCCCCTGGAACCGGAGCTGCACCCCCTCAAAGTTGGGTCGGCAGCAATTTTCGGGCTCATTTTAATAGCTCTGACACCCTCCATTCAAACGATCACCCTTCATTCGTTTCTTACGCTAGGATCCCGACTCGCATATGGTTTTGTAGCTGGTCCAATGGCCTTTCATTTTCTGGTACTCCCGTTTCCAGATCATAGCTGGATACCGAGATATTCGCCGAAAACTGCAAAATTTCCACAAAATGCCACTCCGTTTTTTTTCGAAAAATCTTTATAACTTTTTGTGCAAAGGCCCTGCCAAGCTAATGTTTTAACAAAAGTTAGGCATGAGTTGGCCAAACAAAATGAGCGCCCCAAAGTGTGCGGTTAGGGGGGGGGGGAGGGGGGGGTGTTTTGGCCTCTCAAAGGTGTTCGAAAAAAAATTTTTTCTGCAAAGCTTAGTTGTTAGCATACTGTTATATGCAGTTTTGTGTGCTGAGTTCGAAAATGCATTCAGTTTAGCTAGATTCGCTCTGGATCGGGAGAAATTGGCGTCCAAATTTGAGACCAACCCTTTTTCTTGACTGGCACTACGCATTAGTATGACCATTAACCGCGGTGCAATGCAGTTTTTCTTATGTAGTTTTTGCTGCTGATTCCGGAAATAACTTTATTTTTGCTCTACGTTGCCCACTTTTGAAGATATCGGCATTTTTATGATTTGGGACGAAAACGGCTGCACTTGCTATAACACGCTCGTTTGAAAGGTGACTCAATTCAGTCGCATCTAGGGTACAGAGCCATAAAAATTTATATCACCTAATGCAGTTTTTGCCGCTGATTACGAAAATGACATCTGTTTTTCAATCTGACTGCTCCTGAGCTACTTATGTAACTTTTATGCACTGGTACTCTCAGACAATAAGTTATCTGTCAAATCTGGACGTAATATGGTATCTATCTGGTGCAGTTTTCTCCGCTGATTCAGAATATTATCATATTTTTGCGCTACGGCCACTCTGTCGCAAGTTATGGACCTCCAAAGTTTCATTAAGAAACATGCCGTGAGAAGCCATAATCCTAAAATATATGTTCAGAATTCATGCATTTCTGAAATGAATCTTTTGTCAGTCAATAGTGTACCCGACCTATTTTTACCCGCTGAGTTCAAAAATGGCGTTTGTTTTAATCTATAGTAACTCGTTTTGGAGATACATTAATTTTAATGCAAATTTTGTTTGATCAGTAATATCTCAAAATTGAACAGCAGTAGAGAAAAACAAAGGTCATTTTTGAACTCAGCAGGTCAAAATAGGTCGGGTACACTATTGACTGACAAAAGGTTCCCTTCAGAAATGCATGAATGCTGAACATTTATTTTAGGATTACGGCTTCTCGCGGCATGTTTCTTAATGAAACTTTGGAGGTCCATAACTTGCGACAGAGTGGCCGTAGCGCAAAAATAAGATAATATTCTGAATCAGCGGAGAAAACTGCACCAGATAGATACCATATTACGTCCAGATTTGACAGATAACTTATTGTCTGAGTACCAGGGCATAAAAGTTACATAAGTAGCTCAGGAGCAGTCAGATTGAAAAACAGATGTCATTTTCGTAATCAGCGGCAAAAACTGCATTAGGTGATATAAATTCTTATGGCTCTGTACCCTAGATGCGACTGAATTGAGTCACCTTTCAAACGAGCGTGTTATAGCAAGTGCAGCCGTTTTCTTCCCAAATCATAAAAATGCCGATATCTTCAAAAGTGGGCAACGTAGAGCAAAAATAAAGTTATTGGACCAGCTACAAAACCATATGCGAGTCGGGATCCTAGCATAAGAAACGAATGAAGGGTGATCGTTTGAATGGAGGGTGTCAGAGCTATTAAAATGAGCCCGAAAATTGCTGCCGACCCAACTTTGAGGGGGTGCAGCTCCGGTTCCAGGGCGTTGCTGGTGGCCGGGCATGCACCGTTGGTCTTCGACTGTGCTCTATTTTAATAGATATAAATATCAGCCAGATCCGTGAGATGGCCCTGCTTGCCCCCTCTCTTCGGCACCAAAGCTGACTTTCTCGCAAAATGCATCTTAATTATGTACTAAAACTGTATTTTTTGCTCAGAACAGATATGGTTGGACGCATATATGCAATATGCAATATCAAACAATGCATATATGCATGGTTTTTGGCATGCATATATGCATATGCAATATCATATGCATGCAAAATTCCAATATGCAATAGTCATATGCAAATTGACCCTGATATCAAAATTGCACATATTTTTAGTTTGCATATTTTTTGTCAAAGGTGTTGCTGACTTTACGTGCTGTATACTTATGTTCTGAAGAACGTTAAACGATTCAAATAGTTGTTTTATCTATTTGGCGCGGAGAAATCCATAAAGTACTCATCTAAAAAGTACAAATTTCAAAGAGGGCTAGTTTGGCCGATTTCTGGTTTTGAGCTGAGCAATAATGAAAGAGTTTGTTTAGCGAATTTTCGAATTTCTGCAAGCACCTCATTGCATTATGAATATCTGGAGTTTTAGCACAATTGTTCAAACTAAGGTGACGACGTCACTGCCCCCCCCCCAGTGGATGATCTTAAGATCGACTCTTACTACGTCACCGAGAATTTCAAAATTACTTTTGCACCAGCGGGGGTCGAACCTTTAATCTTTGGTTTCAGAGTCCAGCGCTCTACCGTCTGAGCCACACTATCAGTTAGAGTTAAATGTCTAAACGGTCTATATGTGTGTTGATGTTTGCACCCCCAGTTCCGACACAAAGTTTTGGTTGGGAAATTTGCCCCTCCAGCTCTGACACAAAGTTTTGGCAGGAAAATTGCTCCTCCAGATTTTAACACCGCTATTGCGCCAGATTTCAACACTGCCCCCCTCAGAATTTGGGTTTGTTTTTGGTGGGAAAATTGCCTCTCAGAATTTTGTTTTTGGTTGGGAAATTTGGTGGTTGAGAATTTGGTTGAGCGTTTTTGGTTGCGAAATTTGGTTGGGACATTTTTTGTTGCAAAATTTGGGGTGGGTTCAGAAATTTGGTGTTTGTTTTGAAATTTCTGGCTGCAAAATCTGATTTGGGCTTTTTGTTGTGAAATTTGGTTGCGAAACTTGGTTGGGAAATTTGGTGGTTGAGAATTTGGTTGGGCATTTTTGTTTTGCGAAATATGGTTGGGAAATTTGGTAATTGACAATGTAGTAAAGCAGTACTTACCAATTTCAGCTGACCCAACGAAATCACCGGTCGGTGAGACTGTGTATAAATTTCAGTTTCACAAATTCTCTGAGGTAAGTTTAAGAATTTTGTTTTTAGCAACTGTTTCACAAGATTATTTCGCCATCAGAATTTGGGTTTGTTTTCGGCGGGAAATTCAAATTTGAAAACAAAAATTAACAATTCCTAGAAAACAAAAAATGCGAAAATAATTGTAAAAACAAATGTAATTAAAAATAAAACACGTTTAGAATCGGCGCCCAAATTTTTAAACAAAAATAAAACAAAGAATTGTTAGAAAATAAATACAAAATGTGAAAATAATTAAAAAAAAATGTAATTAAAAATAAAAAACGTTTAGAATCGGTGCCCAAACATCGAATCTGGCTGCCAATTCGTGAAAAACCCTCAGGGTTTCGAGATTCACATTCCCAACCTTAGGATTACAAAGATCTTACCAAGATCATCGATCTTCTTCGATCTGCACAAAGATTTTGCGATCTTTACTGAAGATTTGGCGCTCTTTGCTGGAGATTTCACCGGTATTGCGCTATTTCCCTATAGTTTGGGTACCTGTGTATATGGCTGGTGTATATATGAGCTATATACCACCAACACATGACATAAAGCACTAAGATTTGCCAGGATTTCACTAAGATTTCACAAGATTACACTAAGATTTCACAAAATCTCACCGCTATTGCACTATTTCCCTATGTTTCAGACAGTCGCATATATGGGTGGTGTATATATAGCACCAACACATGACATATAGCACTACGATTTACCTAGATTACACGAAGATTTACTGAGATCAC
>JASANB010002762.1:0-32525 GCA_030248155.1 Sabatieria punctata
CTGAAAATGGTACCGGTATTTTTTTTTTGGCAAAAACAGCATATCTAAGTGGCTGGAAACCTTCTATTAGCGTAAATTGGTGCATTTGAAGCGAATTATTCAATTGTTGTGCCTATATCCTTTGAAAACTATTTCCGCGCGTAATATCTTATCAATTATCCGCCAGGCGGATAATTGAGAAGGCCCGTTCGCCCCACCAGCCGTTAAAACCAAATTTTAGCCTTCGGGCTTAGGTTCAGGATTAGTGAATTTTTAAACGAAATTTCCGCCATGCGACAGATATTGAGGATGTCTATACGCGTCAGTTTGAAAACTTGTTGGGATAATTTCCGCATTTTTGTTTTTTTTCCAGGGAAAACCAGTTTTTTTCGAAAAAAAACTAAAAAGCGGAGGAAAAACCGCCCTGGTATGTACGTGGGTAAATCAGACCTTAAACAGAGTAGGGCATTGTTATTGACTGTAAACTGCTTGAAACTTTGACTGTAACACAATCTGTCACAAAATAGCAAGAGTAAAACCGATCGCCGCGTATAGGCAAGGGAATGAATCACAGTTTTAGCTTACCACTGTCGGCAGTTGCAGAGGTGGGAATCGTCTTAAAACCGTAGTTACACGAGCTGGGGAACAGGTGCCAGTAGCTAAGTGCCAATAATGACGAAAAGCAAATTGAAGGCCGTGAAAAGTCCGATATCTATGGGCATATCTTCTTTGTCTGCGCGGCACAAACAATAGCTAGAAGCATGAAGAATGGAGTGGTAACGAAAGCGCTGAAATCTAATCTTCCAGCGGAAATTGGAGATTAAGGACACTTTTGCCTCTGGGACCGTCACCATTGTCTTATCTCCGACTCTCACGGCTGACCGGGTTCGATTTTAAGCACGCGTCTAATTGCAACAGACAGACAGTTCGGTACGTATTTTTTTTCCGCCTATCGCACAATCCCTGACAAATACCACTGCCGCCTTAACAAACTTACATCGAAAGATTGGCGGTAGCAAAGCCATCTTTAAAGTCATTGGTGTGGGCGGCGCGGTTTAAAAAAATGCAGTGGAGTTAAATTTTTAACACTGAGAGACACTGCAGACGACCGGCGCGCAGCTAGGTAGCCATGGAAATGTTGGAGCTACTGGAGCTACCTGCCGAGCTATTGCTTGCGCCTGCCGCCGACTGACGCACGCCCAGGGAAAACTCACCTCTGTTCAGTTCTATTATAGACTGCTCGCTGTTGATTAAGCCATCGGCCACATAGAGCAGTAACTGCCAGTTTATTGGCACTTTGGTCTAACCGCTCACTCACTGATCTGCCTGTCGGCCTCACGCACTCCGATTAAAGCCGCTTTATCTCGGGAAGCACTTTTGAAGCACAAAATCAGAAATCAAAGCACCACAAACCCGAAACGCGTAAATAGACACAGTACAGTACGTATGGTAGACACGGCTAGCTAGTTATGGTTGTATTTGCAAGTATGGCTAACGTAGATTAGAAATCATGTTTAGTCATCACAGGATTACAATGTGTTTGTGTAAATCGGTACGTACAGTACGTATAAGTCAGATATTTTTCGCCCATGTACTATGATGGACCACGTTGATGGAAATCAAGCTGACTGATTGGTGTACTATTTTATGGTATGAAGTTGGCACATTGTACTGTCAAAACTGTTGCTGTTACGAAAATTATACAGTGCACTTGAACAAATGCTAACCATTTCTGATTTTTAAACGGCGTAACCGATTAACTTGAAACACGGGAGGATAAATTACAAAGTCATAGAAATTGGAGCGGGGAAGCTTTGTTTTTGGCTGTTTACGGTTTATAAAAACAAAAATCAATTTTTTGTTTTCCATACAAGAAACAACAGAAAAACAAAGCTACAGAGCTGAAATAGAAGGAGACAGTTTGAAGTTAATCGTGGATCCAGTTATTCTGTTCTGAAAGAGTGAATTTTTCAAGGTAACGTTGCTAGTGCCAGACGAGAACAATCATAACAATATGATGATTGCGTTTTTTGTCGGGGGAAGCCACAAAAACTAGCCGTGCGGAAAAGGTAAAAATCAACTAGAACTCATCGCTGGATTCTTGACGGTGATTGGAGTTGGCTCTGTCCAGTTCCAGCAGCTGAGCAGTGGAAACGGGCCGGTAGCCAGCACAGAGGGGCATTCGGGGATCTCCCCGACGAGTCACACACAAACAGCCAAGTAACACAGTAAAGCCACTGCCGGCAGACCGATTGCCAGCACAATCACCACCACAACAGTCTTGTTAGTGCCTGACAACAACTTCGCTTTGCTAACACAGCCTCAATTCTACTCAAGCTTCCGTTCGATATGTAATGGACCGAGACCCAGAATGTGCACCATCAGAGGGAAAAGGTCTATATTCTCCACCGTTTAAACAGTCTATCACTAGTCGCTTTTGGAAGGCCGGTCCGTGCAGGATCACCAAGCTTGAGCGCATTTGGTCGACTTCGGGCAAAAAGCCGGGTCCGACAAGATTTTGGTGCCGTTTAGGTTTCGTCTCACACTCACTTTGTAGGGCGACTTCTTGGCAACGACTATGTCACCGATTCGCTTATTTTTTGGCGTAGTGGCATTTGTCGGGAAAATCTTCTTCCAGAGCATGGAATGGCAAATCAGAGTGATTGAGCTGGTTGTAGATATCCGTCGTATTAACCTTGTCGGAGGCAGGGAAAAAAAAGTGGAATCACTCTGAATCAGTTGAGTCAAGTTAACAAAGTCTTCGATGACGCCCCAGTCGTAGTCATGCTCAGGCCATTTGACCTGAATATGCCCGTGGTCCGAAGTGAAGATAACGTTTGTTTTATCCCACAGCTTCAATCGCGTAAACTCGTCTCGCATGTACCCAACCAACGCATCCAATTCGGTCAAGTTTCCGCGAACCCGCGAAAACTCGCCGTAGTCGTGCAACGCCTCATCGGGCTGACCAACGTAAAGCATAGCCATATTGATCGGTCGTTTTTCGTTGGTGAACCATTTCAGTAAAGCGTCAACGTCCTTCTTCCAGGTGGTGAGGTTGCCAAATATTTTCCAGCTTCTAAACAAGAGTAGCTTTCAAAATAAATACCTTGATGGTTTTTGTCCTACTCGTATCGATAGGGAGAGATGCCTCTGAGTTGAATGTCGGCGGCAGGCCAGTACATGCTACCTGAGTGACGAGTGTTGGCTGCAAGTTGGTTGGCCAACCAAACGGTGGTGGCTTCTTGCGGGTACCACTTGGACAGCTTTGAGTTGTTTGCGCTAATACCGATGAAGGCATTCTGGTCTAAACTGGGGTGGGGCTGCCTGCCAATTAATAGGCCTATTTTTGTATTTCCTTGTGTCTGCTGTTCTAAAAGGTTAAAGGTCAATACCGCGTCTCATTGCCGGAGAACTTCCAGTAGTCATAGAAATCTTTAATATCAGGATCATAGAACTCATTGCCAATTATGCCGTGGCTTTCCTCGTACAACCCAGAGATGATACTGTAGTGGTTAGGCATGGTCACCGTAGTGCACTGGGGTATAATTCCCTTCGAGAAACGGACTCCCTCCTCCGCCACTCTCCACAGATTGGGCATACTCGTCTTGTTTACAATATCATACCGCAGGCCATCCAGAGAAACCAACAAAAGCAGTGGGTGTTCGCTAATTTGTACGGATTGGTGCGTCTGCCATAATAGCAATAAACACAGTCTTAACAGACGGACAACAGCCATGGCTGAGGCCGATTGGAAACACAAACCAGTCTGCAGTTTTCTTATCTGCTTTTCTAAAAATTAAACATGATATAGTCTTGTTTACGACATAGATGACCTACTTGAGCAACACTTCCGGTTAACCCAAAGATTTGTTAACTCTTGACGTTTAGGTGCGAATGATTTCAGCAAAATTGGCCCAGAGTTTCAATTAGAAACGGCAGTAAAGGCTTTGGAAAGCACCTAGTAGTAAGAACAGCTACAGAAAATGCTACAACACAAACACGATGGGTAGAAATAGGCTTCCGTGGAACAAGCCAGTGCTGCAACAGATTTAGTGAAATTTATTCTTAAAAATTTATCCAAACGCACGCTCACCCGTACATTACGTCTAAAGGCTGTCACTGTTATTCAATCTGGAATATCGACTGCGCGACCGGTTGCTATTAGCCTCTTTTTCAGCATCGCAAGTGCACAGCGTAGACGACAGATAAACGAGCAACAGTACAACCGGCAAAACAACAGCACACGCAATGACTGCCACGAACAAGCATTGGTTGCTTTCAAACAGCACAGCCCGAGAGCCAGGTTTTAGGACGATTTTCACTCGTTCGAACGAACCATTATGGCTTTTAGGAGTGAGCTGCAAAATGGCACAGAATCAGAGTACAAATCGATGTTCTCCACATGACTGCTGTCCAGCAGAAGATTTTCTTTCAGTGCCGGCCCCGCCGCAGCCACAAACGCACTGCAGTTCTGGGAAATCTGGCAAGAAGTCATGAGAGGAAAATAGCTGTTTTGCTTGCTCATCCATATAGACATTGTGAGAGACTTTCTTGGTTAGAATTATCGGTCCTACTCTCGGATTATTGGCAAAGTGGTATTTATGGTTGGGGGAAGTCCGTTTTCCAGTACACCTTAATTGGTAATTGCCCGGACTGGGAAGCTGATTTTAGAATATCGTAGGTATCATTCAGTTTTGTGTTGGGCGAGGCAGGGTGCAAACTAAACGCCGATACTATGACTTTGTGTTTGTCTATGTAGTCAAAGACACGCCAGGATTGCGAACTGGAAGGCTGTTTGAGGTCGGCATGACCATGATCGGCCAAAAAGACAATGTTCATCTGACTGATGAGACCCGTCTGTTGTAGTCTTTGCAAGACATAGTTCACAAATACATCCAACTGCTTTAGACAGTCGATCGTTTTGGCCGATTTGCTGCCACTGAAATGAAGAGTGTGGTCTGGGTAGGGCACATGCAACAGTCAGATTGGCAGGTCTGCTGGAGTCTAAGAAATAGGATAGCAACAGATCGAAGTCTTCTTTCCAGTCTTTTAGCGAAGTTAGAATACCGGCGTCACCAGGCACTTGGGTTCTAAAAATAGTTAGTTTAAGATAGAGATGTGCACACGGGCACCTTTTTTCCGGCCCGGCCCGGCCCGGCGGCCAATCGCAGGTGAAGCATGCCCGGCCCGCCAATGCCCGGCGGGCATCAAAATCTGGCCCGGCCCGGCGGGGGCCTGAAATGGTGCCCGGCCCGGCCTGGCCTACAAAAATCCGGCCCGGCCCTGTCCGGCCCGTTAATTTTGCTTTGTCTTACTAAATTTTTAAATTTCGTATGAATTTTCAGATTAAGCTAAATTTCTGTTAAGCTGGATATTGCTATTGGGGTCATTGATGTCATGTCATACACAATGTACATTACATATCCAGGGCAGTGGTTGACACCCTTTTTAAAGCCAGACGCAGAAGCTCAACCCTATAAATCAAAGTGTGCACTTGAATCTAAGCTTGAGCTCCAAATTGAGGCTTAAAAAATTAAGTTCGTCGGCAGGTGGGGTAAAAGGCTTGTGTACGAACGGCACCAAGGCTGAAATTACTGTTAAAATAATTCTGCATATGGTGAATTCATTTGGGGTAATGCTAAGCTAATCAAGGTGTTCTTTTTTTGTATTCTGGTGTTCTTTATATATGCCCGACGGGCATCAAAATCAGGCCCGGCCCGGCCCGGGGGGCCTGAAAATGGTGCCCGGCCCGGCCCGGCCCATCTAAAATCGTTGACGGGCATGCCCGGCCCGTGCACATCTCTAGTTTAAGAGTCCGTCCGCACCACGGTTTGCATGGAGAATTTAGTGTGCAGGAAAGAGCAAGTAGTTTGAAAACTGTCAACACTAGTGAAAAGCTGACCTAAAATGTGCTGGTAGTTGACCGTTGATTTTTGCATCGCCCACAGGCCAATTCACTTGTGCTGAATGGCGAGAACTTGCGGCATTCTGATTGGTCAACCAAATCGGTTCTGCTTGGTACCAAAACGCTTCTTTGGATCTGAAAACATCTGGTGAACGTTAAAGTAAACTATTCGATTAATTGACAATGCAACTACTACAGTACAGGGTCCGTCAAAAAACCCAACCCAGCTGATTTTTCGCTGTAGCAACCGTGAATCTCAACCGATTTGAGACAACTTGACCCAGGACGAGACAATTTTGAAAAATTAGCCTTTAAGAAACTATTTATGAGTGTTAAATTAGCAGAAATTTAACAATTTTTACCTAAATAATTCGTAATTCAGTCGTGTTTCTTATTTTCTCCGAATCATTTTCCAAACTCAACGGAAAAGGGTGTTGAGATTTACTCACTTAGTTTACATTTACGGTTGCTACAGCAAAAAATCTGCTGGCTTGTTTGTAATCCCTCTTGTTCATTGCCAAAAGCTCTGTTATGAGTTTTAGATCAAACATCTCAAGAACTATGCAGAGTATCTCAATATAAATTTTAGCAGTCTTTCAAGAAGTACTGTAGGGATGGGCAAAGAAATATCGATTTTTCCAGTGTTTAGTTTTTTCTAGATGATTATCACGCAGCCGTGTAGACAATTTTAAGAGAAGTTCAACAAAACAAACCGCACTCAAAAATGTTTAGATCTTAGGTCCGGTTTTATTAGGGAGCGATGTGCAGATCGGCTCATCAGCTTTGTCGGCTTCGTTTGGACTAGGTTTTATTCATACATTCAAAAGCAGGGCTTAACTTTTAGGGGTCCCTCCACTATATATTAATTAATCACTTTCTTGCTTAGGCTTGGGCTTAGGAGTCAACTGAATACGGTAGATAAAATTGAAATTTTTGTTAGGGACCCCTAAAAGTCCGTTTTTGCCAAAAGCAGTATGTCAACTGAAAGTGCGTTTTCAAAATCACCGGAACGTTTGCGGCTGAGAGCTTGTTTATAACTTGAGACTTGCTTAAGAGCATGAGGCTCAGCTGCCAAAAAAAATCGATAAAATCGACGATTGCGTAAAGTGTTGGACCCTCGCGAGTAATTGACTGTGTAAACGCATTATTTGGGCGATTAAGGAAAGTAAGGTATTGTTAGATTCGGCAAAAGCCAGCGCATTCAACCAGCACAATAATTTGGATTTAAGTGTAGATGGCAGCTGTAACAGTTGCGAAACGCCGTTATTTCGAGTTTCTGCTTTGCGCTAGCACTGGCTGCAAGCTAGACAGGGCAATTGGTGTCATATGAAAGCCAGCGAAAAATGTTATCTAGTGAGGTGGCGTGCTCTTGATAATTCGGCTTGGTTTGCTTTCAGTGGAACAAAATGTGCGAGGGTGTCGGCCGTCGTGTGGATTAGCATAGGGAAAATTTGGAAAAAAAGTTGTTGCTATGCGCTGGCTCAGGAACGAATCAACATTGCTGGAAGAAATCATACCTGAAATTTTCATTTCTGAACTGTGCTTGCTGAAACAACAAGCCGTTTTCGAGTTATTCCATTTAAAAAAAAATAAAAATTTCATCTCGCCATAAAACAATTTTAAAGTCATATTTTTTTAAATTCACATTTACAAAGCAAGAACAAAGCATAAACTTATTAATAAAAGCAAAAAACCGCAACCGAATCGGTTAGAAATCACGCCAGAATTTTTACAATGAAAAAACCGAGAACACGCACGCGCTTCATAAGGCATTTTCGATTCCGCAACACGGGCTTCTTTGCACATACCTACAATAAGTTATTTATCTTTCATTTAAAAAAGATTTACGGTCAATCATACATGTAACCGGGGGTGGGGGGGGTGTGCCCCCCACCCGAATTTGGCCACACCCCCCCCCCCCCCCGAGACGATTTCGCCGACCCCCCCCCCCCTCCGATTTTTCTGGCAAGTAAATTTTTGAGTAATTTTTTGCATTTTTTTAGAATTTCAGACACAAAAATTGCCAAAATCGCCTGCAAAACAGCACTTTTTAGCTGTATTTCAGCCCAAATTAGCGATTTTTAGCCCAAAAATTGCGAATTTTTCGATTTTTGAGCGTTTTTTAGTGCCCTACCCCCCTGCCAAAATTTTGGCTCAGACCCCTCCCCGGCCGGCGCCAGACCCCCCCAACCCCCCCTCTCCCATCGGCGGATGACCTGTTACATGTATGCGGTCAATACAGCAAAAAAGTTTGCTGAGTTGTTTTTTACGCTCCCTGTATCACGTTCCACGTACCTATTATACCGAGTAGCATTGTGATCATCCCAGATAGCCCAATAATCTCCAATTACAGGGTCAAAGAACTCATTACCGACGATGCCATGCGATTCAACATGGAGCCCGGTAACCAGACTCATATGATTGGGCGCTGTGACAGTTAGATACTGAGAACGAACTCCCGTCTCAAAACAGACCCCTCTCCTGGCAAATTCACTCAGATTCGGCATCCACTCCTCTCGCACCCACTCGTGACTCAATCCGTCCAGCGAAATTATCAACAGCATTGGATGACTGCTCCTTCCGCATGACCGACAAACGAAACAAACTAGAAAGACGAATAGCGCGCGACAATCATCATGATAAACCATATTTCTTTTACATTATTCAAGTACTACTGACTTTTTGTTATTTTATTGTTTTTCCTTTTCTCTGTATTTCTACCGTACTACGCAGCAACGGGACCAAGTTTCCTGATCAGGCCCAAATTTGGCGCCAGCGTTTCGCGCACTCACTAGTGTGGCGTCGAATGGCTGCTTAACGAAATTCAGCGATCACTTTTACGCTGTGGTATCTGTTGATTGAATAATTTGCGTAAATTGTTTTGCCGAAGTTGATAGACACGGCGATAAATCACAAGCTGATGCACAAACAGAACTGCCATCGCCTCCGTGACAAAGATATATGAGTCGGCCAGAAAATTGGAGGAGTCACGTCAGGAAATAATTGCGCATCGATGCAAAACGACTGCCCAGATTGACGGTCTGTGTGGACAGCTTCAGAGATCTGCGCCATGCTCACACAACACATCTCTGCATTCGTAAGTTTCTACTCTTACTTTCGACATAACCTACATGACAGCAGTGTCGTTCTATGTATACGTGTGATGCTGAAGACAAAAAAGTTTTTGACAAGTTCGCTTTTTCATACTATGTATGTCCATGTCTTTCGTCTTGCTTTGTCGCTAATCAAAAAGGCAAACTTTGTACCAACTTATCACGCTTTATCCGTGGTATTAATGAAACTAACTGTTGCAGTTAATCGTGGTGGTTCTGTTGTCAGCTGGGGTCATGCCATTTAGTATGGAGCGGTTTCTAGAACGTCGACCGAAAGCTGGCGAGGCCACTAAACGAGGTGCTCGCTGTCCGAGAGGCTTTTGCAGAAAAGCTATGCAAAGCGGCGATCTAGTCTGTGTCCCATGTTACAAATTTTGGAAGCGGTCCTTTAGTTGAAAGCTTATGTGCAACTATCGTTTCACTATATGCAATAGATAATTAAAAGTAAACTTATCGGACCGATTGCATTATGTAATAAATTCTAGAATCAGGTGAACTGTGCGCAGTACGCAATCTGAGGTGCAAAAACTATCTATTAAACGAAGAGCTGTCAGAGAGTGTCAAGAACAGGCTTAGCGGTTAATTGGCTTCATTGTGCGGCTGAGCAGGTGCTGAGCCAAGTATTAGTCAATTTCGAACGCCTAAATTCACACGTCAATTTTTCATGCCCTCAGCACACCCGCCGGTTCATCTGCATCCGTCTCACACGCTCCGTTCGGTCCGTGTTCGTTGGTTGATTAGCGCTCGAGCCGAATTCACAGAATGATCGCTTCTAAGGTAATGTTAGTCTTCTTAGGAGTTCAGCTGCCGCTACGCTTTGCAGTCGAAGCCATAATAAAGGCACTATGCGTACTGTACGTATGTATGCACACACATTCTACGTTTTCCTTCATAACTCACTACGTACTTGCTAAAACGCCAATCTGACTCAATTAAGCACAATTCTGAATCGATTTATTAGTGTCCGAATTCATTTTGATGAAAAATTTGCATAATTAGTAGGATGTAGGCAATCAAGCGTGGCCTTGAGATGGTCCTGTCACTAAACCATCATGACATGGGAGCTACCGGATTGCGAATATCGCACTCGAATTAAAGGCAAACGAAATCGTTTTCTTCGAGTTTCTCGTTTTGTCTATTTATGGACTTAGGCATTTCTTCGTCTGAACGATTCAAATTACCTTGTTGTGAAACGACTTCTTTAATAGCACCAGTTTTTTAATTTTTTTATTTGGACGATACTAATTTCAGCTATTTTTAAATCGTAAATGAACCATTGGACCGAAGCATTGACCTGAAGCTCGATGTGAATAGGTGCATAAAACCAAGAATGCAAGAACCGACCGAGTGTCGATGCCATGCATCGTAATTACCGGAAGGTTCGGGACCCCTCCGGTAATTGCGCTTATTGCAGCGCATCCTGATTTTTGAGTGGGATATTCAATCTGCCTTTGGGAATATAGCTGCCCCCGTTGATTCCTTAAGTCTACGGCAACATGATAAAGGGAAAGAAAGGTAAAGAAGCTGGAATATGCAAGCATGTGGCATGTGTACGTGGCCAAGCTCGTGTGTTGCGTTCAAAATGGAAAGTTTCACAAATGCAAAAGTGCATTTCACAGATACCTTGCAATCTTGCCTTGCTATTGGACACCTTTTTTAGTTATCGTGATAATTGAAGATCTTAGACGAAATATGAAATGAATTGCCCTTATAGAAGATCACTACAAATTTTGTTAACGTCATGCTTGCTAAGAAATCAGCTTGCGCAGCAATAAAGCGCATGCCCAATTACCGGAGGGGTCGCGAATTTCCCAACCCCTCCGGTAATTATGGTGCAGCGCATCGACACTCGGCCGGCCGCTGAGTGGCACATTCTTACTGTTCTTTTATACATTCTTGATAAAACCAAACCGACCAAGATACTGACCAAATGATGTGCATGCATGTTTAGAGTTTTGTGCTGGTATCTCTGCTGCTGGTGGTCAACCAGACCAAAGGCTACTCGTTCGACCGTTTCTTCAACCGTTTCCACTCCGAACACGCCGCCCAACCGCCGAAACCGGTCGAGGTGGCAGAGCCGTGTGGCCCCAACTTCTGTCAGTCTAACTCGGGTGACTGCGTGCCCTGCGTGCAGGTGCTGCGACACAACTTCTTTAGCTGACCACACCCTCCATCCCTTCTTGGTGACTGTAGTTTTTGTGTGCTTCGGCTGAATAAATGGTACATTCTGGCTACTAATAGACTTTTGTTTTGCGCCATCGTTTATCGCACCGGTGCGGAGCGGCAAAGACCGACAGCGCGTTGTCGCTAAGATTTGTAAAGCAAGAGCAAATAATAAAAATGGCGACTACTAAACTTCGCAACATCGCAACCAGTCGCAACTTCGCAACCAGTCGCACCCGTTCGCATCCGCCGGGCGCCAACTCTAGAACGTCGATGCGAAGATTCATTTGATGATGAAATTGCGCAAATGAATCAGAAATCAGATTACGTTACGAAACAGCATTAAGAAACAGCAATGTTCTAGTAGAGGGGACACTGTTTGATAGACACTGAGGGGCGGAGCGGACGAAGGACATGGACATTAAATGAAAATCTATTCAATGCTACAGAAAGCCAGGAGGAAGACTTGCAGTGTTTTAACCATAACATTTTGGTAAAAATAGTAACAATCAACTGAAACTGAATAATTTTTGGGCTGCAAATTGCGCTTTTAGGCAAAAATACAATTTTGGTGCGACAATTAGGCGTTCTGTTTTTTTTACAAAAAATAACAATTTTTGGATCGGCAACACTGTTACCAGTCTGCCACCGATCAAACATGCAGTACGACCACAATTACCGCAACAAAAATCTTTGGATTGTGATTGTGCACATAGAAACACTTTCTCTATTCTTGATACGATGCGATCGTAAACCGTAGGCGAATGCGAAGACGACTTTTGTCTTGAATTCAATGGGATGCTCGTGGTCGTGAGACGCGACCATCAGCGAATAACATGGGCTGAGTTGTATCTACTGTAAGTCGGAAATTGGTCACTCAGTTACGTACGTAGTTGCTTTTAACAATTTACGCAAAGGCCCGAGGATTGGGAGCCTCGTTGCAGAGGATTTTTCTATTAATTACGGGATCATCACCAACTCTTACGCGCAGCTAGATCGCGCCCGTTACCAGTTTTAGTTTTGTGAAACAGGGCCTCTGGTCCTGGTGGTATGTACCCTATAATACTGATGCGTATCTAATCTAGGGGTTCTTCTAGTTTTGGGAAAACAGGGTGCATAGCCTTGGCGTTCTTAAAAGGCTTACTACACTTGTTTATTCAAAAAGCAAAACAAATTTTATAGTAGATATTGTACTAGTGTTTGTACCTTCGACTGCAGCAATGCAAAGCTGGTGTCAAGTGTCGTTTGCTTAAACTGTGGTGGTGGAGAAACAGGCTGCCCTTGTTGTTGATGTGACCGCCTCATCTTTCATTGAATGCAAAGACACAAAGAGTAAAGTAGGCATCCTTTACATCACGTCATAGCAGCCCTTCCAGCAAGAACAGGCACAGGAAAAACAAAAAAGAAGTCGGAAGATATTTTCTTGCTCCTTCTGTTTTCTTCGCATCGATGTTCTAGAGTTGGCGCCCGGCGGAAGCGAACGGGTGCGACTGGTTGCGAAGTTGCGACTGGTTGCGATGTTGCGAAGTTTAGTAGTCGCCAATAAAAATACGAGAAAAAGAAGAACTAAGAAGACGAATTTGTGTTCTTTTGGAAGGAGAACTATCATGTCCTCAGCAGATGACAGCACGTCGACAGGTTGGTTGTTGCTTTTCTTTTTATTAGATAGAATAGCGTTCTTGCTTGACGTTCAAGCTCAACTAAAATGTTTTTGAGCAGTTTTTGATTGATTTAGTTCTGTGATGTGTATACTGACTGTTCTTAGGTTTAGGGGGCCAGCGAACCCCGTCTAATGTACGTCGACGGACGGCGCGTCGAATTGTGGAGTCGCCGGAGGAGGAGGGCGCTGGTGAGGAGGCGGTTGTGGAGGAAGAGGAACTGTTTGGAGACGACCAGCCGGAACAAGCTCCGTTCGAAGACGAGGAAGAGGGAGAAGCGCTATTTGGGGACAATCTAGAACAGTAATCATGCTAATTTTTTTGCTTTTATCACAACCCTTTAAAAGGCACCTATAGCTAAGCTTTCATTTTCTACAACAAAACAACTGTGTTGGTGATTGGACTAATTAACAGTCAGGCTCTTACCGGCTGGCACTTAACACCGTTTATGGTACTGACACCATATATGGCGCCCCTACCCAAGCAAGGCCGTGGATACTGGTACCGTATGTGGTGCCGGTACCATATATGGTTCCACTAGCCTAGGTACCGGTACCATAATATGGTTCCACTAGCCTAGGTACCGGTACCTTATATGGTTCCAGTACCATAAACGGCGGGACACCATTATACCATATACCACTAAATTTGAAGAGGGTGATAACATCTGGTACCTTTACCACGAGGTATGGGTACCGTATGCACATGTAAAAGTATGGGCTGAGGGTCCCTACCGACTATGGTCTGACTCCATACAGGACCCCCGAGACGACTTTTCTGGGAAGCCATTTTTGGCCCAATTTTTTACCGTATTATTTCAGACTCGAAAATTGCTAACATACCTTGTAAAATTACAGACGTTTATCTGTATTTCAGCCCTAATTAGCGCGTGTATAGCCCTAACCTACTGTTTTAGTACTCAACCCTTCTGACCATACATGGGCCGGAAAAATGGGTTGGGGGTAGTCAAAATCCGAAAATTTGGTGGTGGGCCTGCCGGTTTGGGGGTCGCGGCGATTTTGGTGGATGGGTGGGGTTGTTTGGTCGGGGGTGGGCAAACCCGGACCCCCTGCTGCCCATGTATGCTTCTGACCGGGCTGAGAGCCTCAACCGGCTCCCCTTCAGCGGATAACAGGGTGCACAGTTGAGCAGTGAAGTGGCCGACCGATTAAGAACGAGCAATATAATAAAGAATTGTAAAAAAATTTTTTTTGAAAGCAAAAAAAAAGCTTTTTTTATGAAAATTTTTCATTTCGAAATTTTTTTTCAAAATTTTTTCCTAGCATGAAATATAGCTTGTAGGGAATGCAAGGATGCATCAGAAGCAACTTTAGATACAAAAGCTGATACTTTGGTTCAAACATAGTGTTACAGCCTGAGAGTCGATATTCTACCTGCAGCATTGCTCACAGAGCGGCTGCTGCCCTTCAAAACCTATTTTTATGCTTAGAATAGGCAAGAAATTGATAGAACTGCACTTCTAATGTATATCTGAGGCTAAATTCAGCGATTTTCCCCCAAAATTTCCATACTGTGAATAAAATAAAAAAATTTCGAAATGGGCCTTCAAAAAAAAGCCTTTTTTAAAAAAGAGCCTAACAACACTAATAATAAAGCCAACGAGTTTAGGGACTACCGAGCCGACCCGGTGTTGGACGTGTACGAAGAAGAAGGTTTGGACGACGATGACGATCTGTCCGAACTGTCGGCCGGTCAGCGTCTGGCGGCCGAGCGGGAGATGGAGGAGAGAGACCGAGAAGTGGACGGCGACGACCGACAACTCCTCTACGGCGACGACGACCTGGGCTCGGAGTTCAGTGAACGCAGACGCAGACGCAGAGGTCGCAGGACCACCGATGACGTCGGCATTGAGGAGGACATGGTGGGTGTTTGTTTGTTTGTTTTACCGACTGCAATGGCCGCTGGCCGGTCGTGCTGATGGGAAGCAGCCGATCAAGTGGTTATTTATGTCGTGGCTTTATAGACGGCAATATATTTTGAACCCACATTTGGCGGCATATGTTGGTGTCATTACTTAGGTTGGTGGTACGATATCGGTTCCCTATATGGATCCGAAATTCTGAACCCCTACCTACGATGGCACCAATACTGTGACGTGACCATGATGTGGTACCGTAATATCACCTTATCGAGACGACCAGACAGACCAGAGTACGGTACTGGTGCCTCTTAACAGTCTGCCACTTAATGCAATATGGTTAGAGATGGAGCCATTACGCTGGAGGTATCACGTGATACCGGCAGACATACATGTAACAGGGGGGTCTGGGGGGTCTGCCCCCCACCCGTCTTAGGCCGGACCCCCAGATGGGGACCCCCCCCCCCCCCCCGAGACGATTTCACCGACCCCCCCCCTCCGATTTTTCTGGCAAGTAAATTTTCGAGCAAATTTTTGCAATTTTTTACACTTACACACACAAAAATTGCCAAAATCGCCTGCAAAACATCACTTTTTAGCTGTATTTCAGCCCAAATTAGCGATTTTTGGCAATTTTTAGCCAAAAATTGCGATTTTTCTCGATTTTTGAGCGTTTTTAATGCCCACCCCCTACCCCAAAATTTTGGCTCAGACCCCCCCGGCCGGCGCCAGACCCCCCAACCCCCATCGGCGGATGACCTGTTACATGTATGCCGGCAGACATGGTCGACGGGGGCTGAGGGGGTTGACCCTGACCCTTCCTCAGGCTGTGACCTACCCCTTCAGTCGACCGCTACCCCGTCAGGAAATTTTGAGAAGAATTTTGTATAGAAAGTTATAATAAAAGTATTCCTGGATTGATGGATTGGTAAATGAGCTTAGAATAGCTTATTTGAACTTGCTTTAATGAAAAACAAACAAAAAACGTTGATTTTAGCCAGAAATGGGACTTTTTGGCTTACCATTCCCTCAGCCCCCTCAGGCGCTCCTACCTGCCTCTAGGGTCTGACTTAGGTCAGACGCCCCGGATGGGGACCCCCGATACGATTCTTCTGGCAAGTAATTTTTGAGCAAATTTTTGCGATTTTTTAACAATTTCAGACACTAAAATGCCAAAATCTCCTGTAAAACAGCACTTTTTAGCTGTACTTTAGTCCAAATTAGCGATTTTTACGAATTTCAGCCGAAAAGGTGCGAATAGATTTGACTTGGCATGAGCTTCTAACTGTTTTGTGTAAGTAGCAATTTGAATTGCTGAGACAGGTTATTTTAGGACTTCGAGGCTGGTGGCATAGACATTCTGGAAAACATGAGAGGTCTGTCAACCAGAGAACACGTCAGCAGAGAGGCGGTTGGTCGCGAAATCGAGCGACGATTTACGGTACTTGATGCCAGTTGCATTCGTAAGTGTTGGTGCGTGTTCAGTCGTTCCTGTACAACTACCGCAGTCGGCAGAACCGAGCATTCAAGTATCGGGATCGTATTCACGCCATGATGATCGCCAACAAAGAATCTCTAATCGTCGATTATCCTGACCTGGCCGGCGACGGCGGAGAAAACGAATTAGCATATTTCTTGCCTGAGGCGCCCTTAGAGGTTTCTTGCGAGAAAAGTGTTTAGTCTAGTCTTTCTGACTGATTTAATTTGCAGATCCTGGAAATAATGGACAGAGCCGCCAACAGTGTGGCACGGACCAAATTTGACAAACTGTTCGGAAATTTGGATAGTAGTTTTTCCGTTAGGGTACGTTTAACTTAACTGTTTGTTGTTGAAATCAGCGAATTAATACCACCACAGTTGACGAATGTGGGCTACCACAGTAAAATGTAAAAGGTGGTTTGGGGCATTTTCTATCCGCCGGGAAGAACCGAATGCCAAAATTTCCCACCTCCCTTCGATTTTTCAGGGACACAGTCTTTTGGCCCATTTTTGCAATATCAGTCACGAAAATTGGTTCTAAACCAGCGGTTTTTAGCCCAAATTACAATTTTTAGCGATTTTGGACCGGTTTTTAGTACTCTACATTAGTCCAATTTGGTCTCAATCCGCCCTGCGTCCCCGCCTAGCTCAAACTCCCTACCTCTCTACCCTTTGGCCTGATGACTTATTGCATTTCTACATACAACGTCGTTACGGTGCCAGTGGTGGTAAACCGACTGAAAATGCATGTTTGATTGCTAAGTTGTAGGTTCGCATCAATCATTTGCCAATGGTAGAAGACATTCGATTTCTTCGACAGTTACATCTAAACAATCTGATAAGAACAAGAGGAGTGGTCACTACCATAACAGGTGCGCCTCACTCCCCTTTAAACAAATGATTTAACTAAAGTATATTTTTAAAAACGAGCCAAGTTTTGAGTTTTTATGCGAAGAACTCCTTATTAGGGCTTTTGTCTGCTCATGACCAAAGTTGTCAGGGCCCGAGCTCTGTACTGTGGTCTAATTTCTTAACTAAAATACACATATTCGTCTAGGCATAATTCCGCAACTGTCCAGTGTCAAGTACGACTGCGCCCGATGCGGCTACATTCTGGGCCCGTTCGTTCAACGGCAGGACCAGCAGAATGATTCCAGACCGACCGTCTGTCCCGAGTGCCAAGCTAACGGACCGTTCGAAATCAATGATGAACAGGTATGATTTTTGCCTTTAGAAGTGAAAGCTAATGCGATCAGGATGGGGATTTCGAGTCAAAAAGCGCTCACCAAACGAACACCAATATAGTGATGCCATCATTTTTGGCACCGAACCGATATCACTATAGTTGGCCGGCTTGCGCGAGGTTTACCATGTCTTGAGAAATTCTTTTGATACGAGTAATCTTGGTACGATAATGCAACCGTGGTGACGGCTTCAGACGGTCTACCAAAACTTCCAACGGATTACGCTGCAAGAGAGTCCGACTACAGTAGCTGCCGGTCGGTTGCCCCGTTCAAAAGACGTCATTCTCCTTGGCGACCTCTGTGACAGCTGCAAACCTGGCGATGAAATCGTAAGCCTACCTCGGCCTCAGATCAACTGAGTCGATAGTTTTTGCGGTTTAGCCGTTGTTGACAATGTAGATTGATTGTTTACTCATTTGTTGTCTTTGACAGGAAGTGACCGGCGTTTTTACGAACACTTTCGACAGTTCGCTCAATGACCGACAGGGCTTTCCGGTCTTTTCTACCATCATTCTGGCTAACTTCATCGCGCGAAAGGAAGACAAACACTCCAGTATGGCCATAACTGAGGAAGACAAAGAGGTGCCTTTGGCGGAAGAACTTGGCTACTTCGTACTGACTGAGTGTTTTTAGGAATTGACCAAGCTGTCAAAGGACAACAACATAGCAGACCGTATTTTTGCCAGCATAGCACCTTCCATCTACGGTCACGAAGATATTAAACGAGGCATAGGGTTGGCTTTATTTGGAGGCGAGCCGAAAAATCCTGGTATGTGTTCACATTCTGATCACACAAGCAGTTCCGTTGATGCCACAGTGAGGACTGCACTTTGCTTCTGTTCCCTCTGCTCTGTAGTCGATCTTGGCTGTTGCGATTATAATGTCAGCCGTTGCCACAAGCACTGAAAGAAATCTAAGCATTAGAAAAGTGCACTGCACAGTAGGCGCTAGACTTGCAGTGCAGTGCAGCGTTGCTAAAAGCCAAGCATTTGCTAAGCTTCAGCTGCTGCTGCTACAATCGATCAGTACTCAGGGTCAAGCGGTAAGATTGACTTTGAGAACTGATCAATGGTGCACTATTTTACATGCGTTCACAGCATACCTGAGTCTGTATAACCTGAAGACAGTTATTGCACTGTTTTGATGGAATAACTGAACTAAACACACCTGTGTCGCTCTTTTCTGTCATGAGCGGCTGTTGTTCATGACTCCGTTGATTTTTGCTGCTGAATTTCCTGTTCTTTTTGCCGCTGAACAGCCGTCTGATCTCTTTTCTGAACTCCATATTGCAGGAATAGTAAATGAGCAATCGTACTACACTGCAGAACATATAGAGGAAGCTGAGCACATCTCCCATTACAATGTACAGTTCAGACCAGCTCTTTGTCTCCTCATTAAACAGAATCGGTGCCTGCAGTCGCTCCATCACTGTCAAAACCACATTGATCGTATTGCAAATCAGATAGGTAGCGCAGATTATGCTCAGCGTGGAGATAGCATTGCGCACTTTGCGATTGTCTTCAGACAGTTGGTTGCGAATCTCAAGCGAAAGACCTTGGCCGGACGCATTGGCTAAGAGAGAGATCTGGCCGAGTGCCGATCCAATGCCTCTGTTGACAAAGAAGGTCTTTTTGCGCTCTATTTTCATCTGGTTCAGTTTGATAATGATCATGGCGTTGAGAGCCACCAGAACGATGAAGGGAAGGAAAATTTGGAAGCTTTGCATTATATAGAAGTCGAAGAAGTAGAAGCTTTCAGAGTGGAAGAAATCTGTTGGCATTATGTTCTTGGTACTGAATGGATCGGGACATAAAGAATATTTTTGAATATAGAGTGCCCAAAATATGGGAACTCGGGTTGCAATTGACAAGAAGACAACGATGAAGGTGATGGAACGACGGCCACATGCGCTAATGAACAGCTTCCATATGCCCTCAGTCATTTTCACAGTGACCAGAAAACGTTCAAATGTGGCAAACATCAGCAAGTACGGTATTCCTAGTTGAACTGCTTTGCTAGTGATGAATGCTGGTTCTAGATAAACATAGTAGAGGTCATAGGCCAGTTGGATTTTCAGGTAGTATGCAAACGCATCCATTTCAAAGAGGATTAGGTAAAGTAAGCACAGTGCACAATCATACACTGCCATTATACCCAGATACAGCGTAGCAGTTTTAAAGCGCTTGGCAGAAGGACCAAGAAACAAATAGGCCAGGAACAAGTTGCACACCATCCCAATGCAAGCCACAAGACTAGCGCAGGAAATTAGCATAAAGCGATGTGTGCTGTATCCTTCATTCCAGGCGCACGCTCCTTCGGTAGAGTTGTTATGAGCCATTTTGGCGCAAGCTCTGCACTGATTGGCGTGGCTGGCTGTAAGGTAAATTCACGAGTGTATTTTTGGCCAATCTTCAATAGTCCCTGAGGACCGTAATCCGACTAAATCGCATCAAGATGTGGCAGCCGTTTAAGCGCACAGAACGTCTGTTGAGGCTGGGGCTGCCTCTGTTTATCGAAGAGGTAGGCAAAGTGAATTAGCATTGTCGCTGCTAGCTCAGGGCCTACATTTGGGCAGCTGGAGCAAATCGACTGTTAAAGGCAATCATTATTGCAAGGATGGCTAAGCAAAGTTGCCTAAAAGCAGCGTATGTATGCTACTAACCAGCTAACTGGTTTAATTAAAAGAGACTTGATAGAGGTTTCACTGGTAGATTGGCTAATTTAGCTGTCTGACTCAGTCTCGCCGGTTTGTCCGGGTTGTCTATCGAACAGCTGAAGGGGTTGAATTTTTTTGCCCAGAGCTCACATGAGCATTCTGAACCTACTTCCTATTTATAAATATTGCAAAAGATCAGACTTGTCTTCCTGAACCTACTTGCCCACCCATCGAAAAAGTTTGCTGCGACCCCCAAATCGCTAGGCTCACCCCCAAATATTCGGATTTTGACTATCCTAAACCGTTTTTGACGTGATACTGATTAAAGTAGCATGTCTTAACTATAATTCTGATAGATTTTAACAGAATAAGGCATTTTGATCTATTCCTTCAGTTAAGCAGGATTACATATTCACCTTGTCTCTATCACTAGGAACGCTCTGTCCTATAGACACGAAAATAGTGTTGGTACTACATATATAGAAATCATTATACTGGTCATTTTGAATAGAGTGACTAGATCGGTAACTCTGTCTCTAGTGCCTAATTTGTACAGTCTTTAAATAATGTACTAAGACGGGCCGACAGCCATTTGCACGGTCCCTGAAGATTCATTTAGTTTCTTGCCTGGTTAGACTCCAGAGCATGATGCAGAAGCTTTTTTGCTGACGCAAGAAAAAGAGAGAAATAGAATTACTGTCGATCGATGGTTGAGGTTGTGAAGGTTTGGGTGAAATTGCAAACAGCAACCGCCAAACAACCAACACTGTCTGCCTGACCGCATGTCAACTCAGTGGCATAATTGACTCTTCATGCTTTCTGGTTAAATTTACTTTCGCTCATTTATTCATGACCCAGTGAGGGCACATTTTGAATGTCTGAGTTAGACCAAAATTAATGACAATTAATAGTTTCCCTGCCCTAACTTTCTTTCTATTCCGTTGCCTTCATGAGGCTGACTGGCTCGTTGCTATTGCTGTTCTGTTGTGATTCGTTGATAGAAGTATGAAGTCCAAGTTTACAGGCCAAGTACATAGTTTGCCTTGACGCTATTTGCTGAAAATTTTTAGCGATTCTTTTCCTTTTGTTCAAAATTTTTCACAGTTGGCTGTGTTCAACAATGAACAGTTGAAAATTGCACACACACAAGTACAAGTACAGTCATATC
The DNA here is from genome assembly GCA_030248155.1 of Sabatieria punctata. NCBI lineage: Eukaryota > Metazoa > Nematoda > Chromadorea > Araeolaimida > Comesomatidae > Sabatieria > Sabatieria punctata. The sequence goes on from JASANB010002762.1 coordinate 21,245, forward strand.
TCCATAACTGCATCACCTCCATAAATGCGTAACTGCATCAATTTTTTGGTTGCAGATTACATGCAGTACATGTACCGCCTAAGTGATATCCGTAAGTGTATTCTTCAGGCAAACTGAAAGGGGACCCGGAGTGTTTCATCACCACTCACTTTTATAACTGCTTCACCTGTAAGTGCATCACCATTTATATATGTGCTTCAAGAATATATGGATTTCGAGTGATGCCTGCTTATTATGGAGCTATGACTGTACTCTAAAACATTGTTATGTTTTAGAGTATGTACGGGACTGTTGCTGTCAGAAAACTAGATTGCGATGAATCTCAACAAGAAGGAAATCTAAAATTGAAGAAAGCAAAGTTTAGGTCAGAAGCACAGAGTACGCGGCGATATAAACGTGCTTCTCTGTGGAGATCCAGGCACTGCCAAGTCTCAGTTCCTTCGGTTCGTTTCACAGATGGCTCCACGGTCCGTACTGACTACTGGTCAAGGGGCCTCTGCTGTTGGCCTCACTGCTTATGTACAGAGACATCCAGTCACTAAAGAGTGGACGCTGGAAGCCGGTGCATTGGTGCTGGCCGACAAAGGGATCTGTCTGATCGACGAGTTTGACAAGGTCTGTCCTGTCTTGCCTTGCGCCAGCAGACCACTGATGGACAGAGCTTTTTAGATGAACGACCAAGACCGCACCAGCATTCACGAAGCCATGGAGCAGCAGTCGATCTCTATATCCAAAGCTGGAATCGTCACTTCCCTGCAAGCGCGGTATTAGCAGAATTTCTTTTGTATAATATGGTTTTTTAGAAGATTGTCTCCAGTTGTCCACTAATTTTGCACTCACTTTACTGTGTCTCTGAAGTTAGATTTTTATCTCCGCCATTGTATGCTTTGCAGCAAATTTGTTGCAGGCCAACCCTTTGTATACTGCAACTGTATTCTATAACTGGATTTGTTTATCTATTCAGTATTCTTTCAGATGTTCGGTAATTGCTGCAGCCAACCCAATCAGTGGGCGATACGATGCCTCTCGCACTTTCCAAGAAAATGTCGATCTCACTGAACCCATTCTCTCACGATTTGACGTCCTCTGCGTTGTTAGAGATACAGTTGATCCTGTTGAAGTACGTTCATAGTTTGTTTGTTTTTGTAACCATGTCATATTTTCGCATTGACTATTAGGAAGAGTTTTTGTGTGGCCAATATTTGTTGTAACCGCGAACTTTACAGGACGAGCGTTTAGCTCGTTTCGTTGTCGAGAGCCACCAACGTCACCATCCAGATAAATCGAAAAGTAACGACGACGAGTCAATGTCGGACGCTGGTGAGGAGGAGGAAAAAGATGAGGTCCGTTCTCTGTCATCATTCCTTTCCTTCCATACCAACAACATGGTTGTTGCAGCTGAAAACCGACCCAAAAACTGGGGTGCAATTTATACCTCAAGAAATACTGCGCAAGTACATTCAGTATGCGCGGGAACACTGTCACCCGCGACTCACTGCCTTGAACGATCCCAAAGACAGTCTCGACCAACAGGTGGCCGATTTGTACTCGGAACTGCGAAAAGAGTCTATGGTACTTTCCCCTCTACACATTTGCTGATGATTAAGTACTTCTGCGTCTATCTGCAGGCCACTGGGAGTGTGCCGATCACAGTGCGACACGTGGAATCAATCATTCGAATGGCAGAGGCGCACGCCAAACTGCATCTGCGGGATCACGTCAGGAAAGACGACGTCAAACTGGCCATCCGGGTGGTGTTGGAGGCGTTCGTCAGCTCGCAGAAGTTCAGCGTGATGCGCCAGATGCGACGGGTGAAGAGAGATTTGTGTTCACTTGCTGACCGCAGCAGCAATCTTTTAGAAGTTCTCAAGATATCTCAGCTACAAGAAGGACGACAACGAGTTGCTGTTGTTTTTGTTGAAGCAGCTGGTTCAGGAGGAAATACACTACCAGCGCAGTCGCTACTCCAATCAGAACATCGATTCGGTGGTTGTTTCCGAACGCGACTTGGCTGCCAAGGTACAACTTTGGTTTCCGCTGTAGTCAGACAGACACGTAACCGCACATACCAGACATTTGGCCCCTGTGACACAGTTGTTTGGGTCAAAAATTTAAAAAAGTCTTATTTTTAAGTTTTTTTTAGAAAGCTTAAATTTTTTTTGAAACGTCAATTTGCAAGTTAGGGCAAAAAGTGGGAAAATTCACATACTACTACATGCAATTTTAAGTAAATTCTTTGGAAACAGCCAATATTTTATATAGCAACCTACATAATACTTCTTTTGCACGGAGCCTAACAGCGACTGCTTAAGAATCCTTTCTTAGAATTCACCTAGAACTTCCTCTAAAAGCAATTTTCGGTTAATATGCAGTTATAGTCAGTGTTCAGTATTGACGTTTGCGAACAGGTTTCTTAACTGACTTGAGGTGCAAAAGTGGAAAAGTTGTCGTAAGTACCTGTACTAGCACGCTGGACACCTCAGACGATTTTTAAAAAAAATTTGTTTTTTAAAAATTGAAAAAGAACAAAAATTTTTGGGTTTCAAAATTTTTTTAACAACTGTGCCCTTTGGTGAATTTTATTCTACCACGGCTCTTTCAGGCGCGACAAATAAACATTCACAGCCTGGCTACATTCCTCAGAAGTGGCGTATTCACCAGGAATCGATTTGTGTACAATGAAAAACGCAAAGAAATTACGCACAAAATCTAACTGTTTCAATGCAACCGGTACCTGTTTTTTTGTAGCTCAACCGTTCTCATATCCTTTAATGCAAATTGAACTACACTTCCATGTTGTTTACTTGCCTTTTTATTCTCAACTTACATTTATGACTTTGAACCTGTTGTTTTACGCAGTTTACAATATAAATCATCTTTTTAACTGTTTACACAACACTGCTAGCGCAAAAATCCGATGTGTTGTACAGCCTGCCAAGCAATGATGGCCCCTACCCCAGAGTAAACTAAACTAAGCATCATCGGAAAAAGTGAAAGTACCGATTTTATTGTTGGTTTATACTCAAAGCTCGATACTGAGTGTCCCCTCTATGAGCAAAATAGGAAGAGAAAGGTGACTACTGATGAATCCACAATAAAATGACCTACTTTCTCTTTTTCCAGTCATACTTAGTTTGCCCTGGGAAAAGGGGGCTATCATTGGTTTGCACTCTGTATATGGAGGTTGAAATATCATAGCACCTGTTCAGCGACTTGTGTATGTCAAGTTATGACATGTACATCATGTACATTCATCGTACATATACATCATCATCATGGTATCATGGCTAAATATAGTTTGTCACTGGTCACTGTCACCTCTAGCCTGCGAGGGTGATTGGTGTACACGAACATAGAAAACTATTTACTTGGACTTGTCACCACTTCCTGACTTCGAGCCTTTTCCCTTGCCTTTTCCTTTTCCTTTTCCTTTTCCTTTGCCCTTACGTTTGCCTTTGCCTTTTCTTCTTTTTCCCTTGCCTTTCTTTTCCTCGAAGATTTTGACCAGAATCTTCTTGTCTACTTTGCGCACGTAAGTGGGCCCCAGTGATTTGAAAGTCTCCTTTTTGATGGCGAACAGATTTCCGATTGGAATCTGAGTGAACAAGGCTGGTTCTATGGCACGCAACTGCATTACCGATGCGCTGCTCCAGAACCCTCTGGACAGGGACTTTATTGTCGTTACTGACATGTCATTTATGACCATGGGAGACATGTGCTCTGTCATCTGCGCCCAAGGCATCACGTCCATCTGTTCCACTGTCATGCTGTTGAATATACGGGCATTGCTACTGGATTTGGTAACCGTCACCCAGTCTATTGAACTCATCTTCCTTACGCCCATTGTCTGAAATTGGTACACTGCTTTGATTGCTGATTTCAGTTGGTGCACCCAGGGCGTAGTGGAAGTACAAAGGGCTGGCAGGTTGAAGGGCTCCTACGAGCGACTGCCGTCCTGTTTTATGTCTTACATGGAATAAACTTTTACAAACAAACAAACAAAAACAAGCAGCAGCCAACCTTAAAGGCTTGAGTGTGAACTTTGGCCCAGGTTTCTCCTTTGATGTTTTGAATAACACTGTCAGGTGCATCCTCAAAGAAGTTGGGCGGAAATTTGTTCACTGCGTGATGGGACATCTGTTGCCATGACTCTTCACTGACGCCCTCGTAAACCTTCTCCCAGGCGATGTATCGAGTCACTCTGGGACTAACTCGCTTCCAAGAAGACTCTGACATGGAAGATACAATCTGAGCCCAGTCACCATCGATCTCTTTCAGAGTTTCTGAGTCCATCTAAACAAAGTTAAGGCTTCAGTTTTTAGGAGCAGTAGCAATTATATTTTTATAAAGTCTTAAAAAATACTTAAAAAGTCACCCAAAACGCAGAACAGACAATCAATGGCGATCAAACTTCTTTAATCGATGAATAGAGCAGAAAATAAGCTCAGAATCGGGAAACGACAGCAAAATTCTCACAGAAAAGCGGTTGTCTCACCTGATTAAGAAGGTCGGCAACAGCAGCGTCTTGCTGTGACTGTTTTGTGTTCTGTGAGATGGTCTTCGCTTCCTCAGTGAATCGGGACTCGACATCTAGATGTGAGGAGCCCTTGAGTGCGTCTGGCGGTAGACGAGCCATAGTGCCCATTCTTACACGAGACACATCGTACATGTCCATGTGCTTGAGCAGCAGGAAGGTCACTTTCGATGATCCCTCCAAAGATTCGGCTGTGACTGCTGGACCCGCCTCTCCGCCTGCGCCGTCTGTGCCGTTGGCCCCTCCGCCTTAAATGCACAACTGCATGCAGGGACCCATGATGCGCTTTTTAACTCAGTACAATCTTAACCAAGTACTAGAAAATATAAATGTGTTCTTTTCTTGTTTAAACGGTTTGGTAAAAATCTGGATATAGAGAAAAATCTTCTTACCGCCATCTGCTGTAGCATTCTTCTGTCCATCTTCAGAGGCAGACTCTTCAGCTGTTTCTGATGTTTCGTCAGTCCCTTCTTCTTTAGTTTCCTCGGCAGTTTCTTCAGCCTTTTCTTCCTTAGTTTCCTCAGCCTTTTCTTCTTTCGTTTCTTCCGCCTTTTCTTCTTTAGTTTCCTCAGCCTTTTCTTCTTTGGTTTCTTCAGCTTCTTCCTTTGTTTCTTCTTTTTTCTCTTCAGCCTTTTCCTCTTTAGTTTCTTCTTCAGTTTCAGTTTTTTCCTCTTCAGTGATCTGTCCCTCTCCCTCCTCCTTGCCTTCCTTGTACTTGCTGCTTCCCTTTCCTCCTTTCTCTTTTGTTGCAGTTGATTCCTCTACTGTCTCTGTTTCTGTTTTCTTCTGGCTTTCTTCCGTTATTTCATTAGCTGGGCTCAACTGCAACTCAATCTTGCATGAAACTGTAATGGCTTACTGTTAGTATTATCTCGTTTAGAAACCTCTCTCGTAGAATTAGAATATTTTATAATGCATAATTCACGAAGGTAAAAAATACGTAGTTATCTATTGTTTAAAAATCAACGTCAATACCCTCCAGACAGTTTTTTAAATTTTTAACCGGGTTTGTAAAGGTCATGTAAACCAAACCAGCGGTTTACTACTCGTTGTGGGAATTACAAACTTGAAAAGACGAGAATAATAATAATGAAGAATGTGCCATTACATACTAGAGTAATAAACCAATCTCTGTATCTACCTCTGGCAAACATCCGTTGCATAAATAAATGAGAGATAGGAGCAGGGTTGCCAGTAGAAGAAGATTCATTGCCAAACAGGAACTACTGTACGTACGCTCTAACCAACACAAGAGAGTACGTAACAAGTGGACGATTAGTTAGACATCAACTGTCTCGATTTGAGCGCCCAGAGCGCTGAAACCAGAACAGCATGTCTACGTATGTTAGGATTCTTCTTGTTTTATGACCTTCTCAAGAGACGGTGGCGTCACTGTACGGTACAAATGCAACCGAACATCGTCAAGACCAGTTTTTACTTTTTATGAGTTTTTGCAATGATGGCTTCTTGCATAAAATTAACATTCATTGAACGCGCCCGATGCAACTGGATTGACACGTTCTGTTTGCTCTGGCCGGAAAACACTAAAATACATACTCTAGTTGCATTCAGCCCAACTGCGAATTTTTCTAGCCTGCAAAGTTCCAGCTTTTAACCATATGTAGGTTTACGAAGAAACTTCTTAGCAGTCTGTTAATTCCAGTCATCATTTCCTTCTAATTGCAGCTTTTCGCTCATACATTGAGTGTAGGAGTTGAGTGCATCCACAAAAATTGTTAACTAACGAACCCTGAAAACCACTGCCAAAATCAATGTCTTTGAGAAACAGCCATTTGTATGAGGCCAAAAAGTCGCTGTACCTTTTTGTTGTTGTTGTTGTTGTTGTTGTTGTTGTGGCGCCCTATCTTAAGAAAGAAACTCTTCTTATACAGGATGTTCCAAAATCTTTACCCCAATAAATCCATGGCTTCACCTTAAGTACAAGCTTGCAGGATAGGTCATGTACTTTATCGAGACTTTGGAGCGCGCTATCTTTCTCAACTCTGTAGTTTTGTTTTGATTTAGCATAACAAAGAAAAAGTGAATTTGGCCTTCAACAGGCGAATTTATACGTCAAACACCCAGTTTTGTCATGCTTTTCTAAAAGGGATAAAGGCTGCTTGGTATTTCCAGGTTGCACATGCATGCCACTTTTTATTGAATTTGAAGCTAAGATCCCCAAATCCTCTAGTGCATGTATGGGTTCTTCTGAGATGAAACAATGTATTGGGTGTTTGGTTTATTGGGGTATTTTCCAATATTGGATATTGGGTTTGTATGTACAGGTTGCCAAACAATGATAACCTCATCCCCAGAGCAAACTAAGCTTGTGCGGCAGCCTGTACATGTCACCCAATACCTAATATTTTACACTAGTTTTTTTAAATTTTTAGGGTTTTGCAGGTTTTGTTTGAAAATTTTCTATTCCAAAAGAATTTTTCGGTAAACAAAATTAGTCCAGATGACCTTGATTACAGGCATATGGTATTAAGATATGATTATAGATCTGAGACAACTGGTTTGATTTATACAGTTTTATTTAAAAAGGAAGAATACACAGTTGTGTTTTCTTCACATTGGACAGAAATTAGTTGAATAGACAACCAGAACAGATTTAAGTTCTGCACCCTCAACTCAACCCCTCCCGAAGTTTTTAGTACAACCCCGTAAAACTACAACGTTTTTGGCTGACAACCCCCACGACTAAACTTGGTACTGTGTCCGACATTGTAAAATATACATAGTACTGTTATTATAGTACTATAGAAGCCTATGAAACAAGCCTTTAGACAGCGAACTACCATTTTGGCAGTTGAAAACATGTGATGAGTTTTCCTTGTAAGAGTAATCTCTGAGCATGCAGAAGTTTTCCACATATTGATTCACTTTCGCTGCAGACAAAGCAAACTTTTCATCGCGTTTCTACTATTGAAATTACTTTGTTTATAACTGTTTGCCTTAGCTTTATAATGTGTTTTTGAGAATTTTCAACCGAATGAAAAGATTTTTGGCACGATTATTATTATTTGTTTACAGTTTGTTTTGGCCAAGTCCTAGCCTGCTAGCCTTTTGTAGCCTTGAGTTATGCCATTTCGAAATGAACTGACTGGAATTTTTAGGCATCAAATTTGAATATAAATAGCAGACGAACCCTTAATCGGATCTTTTCCCAAATTTTGCGGGTTAACGAATCTTTCTATCTAGGTCAGCTTTCTATCTTTCTTTCTAGGTCAGCTTTCTATCACTGCCGGTTAAAATCTGGCGGATTTTACATTTTGTGAACGTGAAAATTTGCCATTCTCAAAGAGAGGGTATTATTCTTTGCACAGAAAGCAGGGTTATACGAACTGATGGGGTCGTGGATTACAATCGCCTAACTAAGGCAACACAAGGAACACCTAAATTAGGCAGTACAGGTGTGCTTTATGTTTCGAGGGAACCATCCTCATTTTTTGCAATGCTAATTTTTCACCTTCACTGAAAGTAAAATCCGCCAGATTTTAACCGGTTGCTAGATCGCTGACCTCTTCAGGGTTTTAAGCTCATGTACAGTATAGCTTGGTTAAGCTGCAACATTTGGGATAAAATCCGATGAAAGATTCGTGAGATATGCATTTTTAAATTCGACATCTGAAAATTCGTGTCAGTTTATTTCGGAACGGGTATATTATCTCCTATCTACAGAAGGCTGGCAGACTTGGTCAAACCAACTTGCAAACAAATAATAATAATCATGCCAAAAATCTTTTCATTCGGTTGAAAATTGCCATTTGAAATTATTTGGGAAACTCGAAAAAAAAGGCCAGGCGGTAATTTTTATGGCCAACGCTGTACACAAAACAGAAACACGTACAGTACAGTATTAGTAAAGTAAAAGCACCCTGATAAATTCAATGATCACCTCGCCCGTCTATTCACTCTTCACTACTCCCACTTCCACTTGCGCTTCCACTGTCCTTCTTGCTGCCTTTCTTTCGTTTTGCTCTTCCCCTTTCCCTTCCCTTTCTTCTTGGGGCCGCCCCTCCCCCTCTCCTCTCTGTCGTCCTCTTCCCCCTTCCGCCGTTTCGGATTCCTCTTCGGTCTCGGTAATCTCTTCGGTTTCCTCAGTTTCTTCTTCGTTCGCGAATAGTTCGTAGGGTGTACAAGAACAGCAGTTTTCTTCATGACGCACAAAGACACTGTTCAAACGAACCGGATTAAGTGACGCTCACCACAATAGTTTGTCACCTATCATTTTACATCGCTTGCCAGTTCGGTCGGCATCGCTGCGTTTTGCCCACGGCCATTCCAATGCCACTAATCTTGATTTTAAACCTGAATCAAATCGCACCAGATGCCTTGATTTGCATTTTGCTAAACTCTTCTTCACGCATGGATTTGCAGGTACCAACTGTTTAGACACTTCCAGCAACATTAAAAACGAAGAACTGGACAGCGTTTCTCGTCACTAAAGCAAGCCCGTTAAATTCTACAGTACTACGTACTTTTATCTACGTTTTTGATTGGTTGTTTCAAATTTCTTCTCTTCTTTTTGTCTCGACCGTGTCGCTCAGTATAATTTCATAGGATTTTACTAAGTGGTAGGATAGTTAAATCAGCATTTTTGGAAGAAGCTTGTAAATACGCTTCTGATTATAGTGCGTCACAAAAGAAATAAAAAATCATCATCTGTCTAGTACAGTATATCTGTGAGTTTTTCGAAACTAACGTAAAGTTAAAAAAGCACCAAACTTTCAGGCTTACTAAACAATTAATTATGTTACGCAGTTGTTGGCATTTGTTATGACAGATTTACTTGTGCCAAATGGCACTGACACTTTCTTAGCACGCCGATCCACAACATCCATAGGTTGACCAGTAATACTACATGTGTACGTAATAGCCAATAGGCGTTGTGAATGAACTTGCTAAAAACTTCCAGTGCCATCATAATGGTAGAAATAAATCGGCCTTTACTGACTATATACCGTGTTTACTCGGACAAACCACGTGTCAAGGAGGCTTGAAAGAAGCAACACACGCCCTCCATTAAGCCGTGCACGACTTATTAGAAACCAGCTTGTCATGAAAAAGGAGTCAAACCGCATACATGTAACAGGTCATCCGCCGAAGGGGAGGGGATTGGGGGGGGGTCTGGCGCCGGCCGATAAGAAGTCTGAGCCAAAATTTTAGGATCAGGTTGGAGCACTAAAACGCTCAAAAATCGAAAAATCCACTTGAATTTTTTGGCTAAAAATCAAACCAAAAAAATCGCTAATTTGGGTTGAAAAGAAATACAGCTAAAAAGTGCTGAAAGTGTTGTAAAATTACAAGAGCACTACAAATCTTCCAGCGTTTCTACCTTTCCATAGAAGGTTCTGGTGAATCTGTAGTTTTGACATTTTGTTAACTTATGATAAAAATGAAATAAATATGCCGCGCCTCTAATAGATCCCATATTACAAAGGCTCCGATATAAATAAGCCGCGCGCGGCCTATTTGGAACTTACAGGGCTTAGTGCAAATTTCTGAATATGTACTAAGAATACAGCGCTAAGCTTAAACTTTGTTCTTTGAGAACTTTTTTTGGCTAACTTTTGAAACTTGACTACTTTATTAATGTTTTAGTTTTTTATTTATTGCCACTATGCATACTGAATCTTTTAAGGAACATTTTTCAATCATTTAGAGGATTTAATGGTCAGTGACGGGCTAGTCTACAAGTGGTCGTCGTAGTATGTTTACACTACAACCCAATTCAGTCAACAACACTACTGATAAGTGAGTGTCTGGTATATTTCTTTCTTGCCAGACAGTTAAATAAGAATTTTGGTTTTTTGTAGTTTTACTCGGCTGGTACCATTTGTTCATAATGCTCATAGACCAATGGTCCGATGTGGCCAAGAATAGCCAATAATAGCATTCATGGTCTTAGGTGGGGGTTTACCTCGCCATTAAATGTTCTTTCGAGCACCGATTTGTCCCTTATGACGACCTAGACATGTGCGCTCGAGTTGAGAACAGAACCTACGGACGCTGGAAAAAAAAAAGTGCTTTCTATTCCACGGCTGTGGAGGTAACGAAAATCTCAAATTACTACTATTCTTCTTATCGGGTGTTTTTGTGGAATTTGATTTGCGACAGAACGAAAATTTTGTATTTTACCACCTCAATTCAGATGGTTTGGAGTTTTGGTTGGAGCTCCTACAGCTAAGGTCAGCTTTCAGATGTGTTCGGTAGACGAAGAGTATCTACCTTTTTTATATTGGATTATGGATGGATTTAATTCTGGGTGCAGTGTTGAGATTCGATTGTACAGTGAAAACTGCCAATTTTTTTAGAAAGCAGTAGTTTCGGCGATATTTTTATGATTTTGTATTTTTTAACTTTAATTACAATAAGAGCTCGTTTTTTAGCCGAATTAGGTCCATTGTAATCTTTCTTGAGAAATAATACTTCAGATATATCTGTTGACATTGGTCGGTCTTTTTACTAGCGGAATAGTGTGGGCATTTCTCCCAACTGGCAAGTATTCATGGCGCTACGGTATGTACAGTGGATGTTTCGACCCAGCAATGGCCTCTGTTTCACCTTAATTACAAAAAATGAATGAATTAACCGGTAAAAACAGAAGAGTGTGAGCAGAAAACTTTAAAATTCGAAAATGGGTTATTTTTCTTTTCGAGCTTGAGAAACAGGTAAATTTACAGAACGAACTGTCTTAACTGAGCTAAAAACCTATAAACAGTTACAGTTTAAAAAAGTTTT
>JASANB010002763.1:0-61690 GCA_030248155.1 Sabatieria punctata
ACCAACGACGCACCCACGTCCGCCCGTGCCCTCTGCACGGAACCAATCACTGCCCCCTTTTTCTGAACCGCGCCGCAGTGTGCGGCGGCAACTTTAGACCATCCCGCTGCCGCTGCCCTCACCGCCGCGCTGTTTTTGCTCGCTGTACCGGTCTGCCTGACTTCAAGAAATCGGTTTCGAGTGCAAGGTTTTGAGTTTTGAATTGCTCTCTTCGAAGGAACAGCGCCGCTCTGAATGTGACCATCCAGACAGTTCGTGGGTTTGCGTGTAAGATCGCTATCAAAGCCGACAGCCAGGAGGATTGCCGCAGCTGGCTCGATTAATTCCAGAAACCTCAGCACTACTGTAATACATACGTATCTAAAGAGGATTCGGCCATGCTTAGGTGTGGTCTTGTCAGTTGACTGTATCAAATGAAATATGATGGAGGAAACAACACAACGGGCGACGACGACGACCACTGTGTTTTGGCATTGTTCAATTGGCTACGAGTTTGCTGTTCCTAGTGTTTAGCGGTTACATGAATTAGCTACGAGTTTGCTGTTCCTAGTGTTTAGCGGTTACATGAACACCTAGAACTTGCCTTCTTAGATGACATAATCGCTTAGTCTTTTTATAGATAAGCAAAAATTGATTGGCCATTAGGAAAGGTAAACAAAGTGCAAAAAGTCGGACTGAGTTCTAAGAAGAGGATAAAGGATTTTTTGGATTTCAGGCGTAATCCACTTGTAATGCAAAGTGTGTGAGCACAGCACGGGCAGCAAAACGAGGAAAAATCGATTGAAGATCACGCGCAATTAACCAAGTGGCAGCGGCGGAGCGGGGGTGGTTTAAATTTGCCGCCGCACGCTGTGGCGCGGTTCAGAAAATAGGGGGCAGTGATTGGTCCCGTCTTGCGTTGTCTCTAACATTTTGCTTCCGCCTCGCTTTAGCAGGTCGGACGTAGGGTGGCTGAGGTCAGCAGAGATGTCTAAATTAGGCTTACTAATCATTTTGTGCACTTACGCTCTGGTGCGTACATTAGCCTTCAGTGCAACTTCTAATCCAGTGGCATCCGACCAAGTGAATAGTTTGTCAGCCAAAAAACTACTACCACCAAGTGATCAGAAAAAAGTTGGTGGAGACGCATCGCCAGACTCCCCCAGCCGAGGCAAACAAGATGAGGAAGATGATAGCAGCAAATCTAAGGAACGCACAGACAAGAGTCATGTCAAGAGCAACAAATCTGTACAGGTAATTTAATTATTATTATTAACAACAGTAGCTGGCTATGTTCCTTCTTTCTTGAATCGTTTCCAGGCTTTCGTCCCTCGCTGCTCGAAGCCGCATTTACAACCTTCATTTATCGTTTGCAAATTTTCGGTCAAATTGTTGTGGCTCGAACGAAGCTCCGATTTTATTATTTATTTATTATAATTATAATGCAATGGTACGCACTGCAAGTGCAAGTCAATGAATGATAACACTCTGTACATTAGGTTTCAGCTTAGGCTTAGGCTCAGCCCTCAGTTCCAGCGAGTCTTAGTGGTTTCAAACCTAGGCTTAGACTTTGAAAGAGGAACTGGGCGCAAACATGCCACATGGGTGGATTACATGTGCATGGTCGGCAGCTCAGGGGAGGACAGCCAGGGCTCCATGCGTGGTTGGCCTGATATAAATGCAAATTTTGATTCAAGTTCAAGTTTTAGTGGGAATGAAGTTCTGGCGATAATTCCAATTTTTTTCGTAAAAATCAAATTTTAATTTTTTACCAAAAATTGCCCAGTAACCAGTTTTCCATAGAAAATGTTGTCCGAAAATCGAAAATTTACGCTTCAGTTCGGATCAGGAGCTCTGGAAGCGTTAAGAAGAGTGTTATTTTTGTCCTCCCTGAACCCCGTGTACCCCCATTCCATACACACGTATAAACCGTGTCATCCGTGTCACGGATCCGCCAAAGTTGGTGGTAGGTTATCTGCGAAGAGGGCAGAGGGGAGTTGATTGGTGTATTGTCCCGTAGCAAAAAAACACGTGAGGTGACTGCTTCCGAGTAATACTTTATGACTATGACGGTCGAAAAAGTTATGGAAATCCGGTGCTGTGTCTTCGCCATGATCGACAGAATATAACTGCAGTAGGCCTCCGACAGACAGAAACAATTTTTCTGCAAATATCAATGTTTGTTGGTGTTCTGGGCTTTCGTGCTGGGTGGCCCGTATCGGCCGTTTCGAGGAGTTTACCTTTTTACAGTCAGGGAAATAACAACATATATGGTATCAGTACACGTACATGGAAACGGTACCATATATGGTACCGGTACACCTTCAAGTGGTACCATATATGGTACCACTTCCTTATATGGTACTGGTACCATATATGGTACCGGTACCATGTATGGTACCCCTTCGATCGAGGCCTCAGGTGGTACCATATATGGTACCGGTATCATATATGGAAACGGTACCATATATGGAACCGGTACCATATATGGTAACAGGTACCATATATGGTACCCCTTCGATCAAATCATAAGGGGTACCATATATGGTACCCCTTCGATCGAGGCCTCAGGTGGTACCATATATGGTACCGGTACCATATCTGGTACCCTTTCGATCGAGGCCGGGGCCAGGGGGGGGTCTGAGCCAAAATTTTGGGAAGGGGGTCCGGCACTAAAAAACGCTCAAAAATGGAAAATAATCGCAATTTTTGGGCCAAAAATCGCTAATTTGGGCTGAAATACAGCTAAAAAGTGCTGTTTTACCGGCGATTTTGGTAATTTTTGTGTCTGAAATTGCAAAAAATCGCAAAAATTTGCTCAAAAATTACTTGCCAGAAAAATCGGAGGTGGTCGGGAAAATCGTCTCGGTCTCGAGGGGGGTCCCTATCCGGGGGGTCTGGCCTAAGTCGGGGGGGGCAGACCCCCCTGTACCGGTACCATATATGGTACCACCTGAGGCCTCGATCGAAATGGTACCATATATGGTACCGGTACCGTATATGGTACCGTTTCCATATATGGTACCGGTACCATATATGGTACCACCTGAGGCCTCGATCGAAAGGGTACCATATATGGTACCGTTTCCATATATGGTACCGGTACCATATATGGTGCCACCTGAGGCCTCGATCGAAGGGGTACCATATATGGTACCGTTTCCATATATGGTACCGTTTCCATGTATGGTACCGGTACCATATATGGTACCACCTGAGGCCTCGATCGAAAGGGTACCATATATGGTACCGGTACCATATATGGTACCCCTTATGATTTGATCGAAGGGGTACCATATATGGTACCCCTTATGATTTGATCGAAGGGGTACCATATATGGTACCTGTTACCATATATGGTACCGGTTCCATATATGGTACCGTTTCCATATATGGTACCGGTACCATATATGGTACCACCTGAGGCCTCGATCGAAGGGGTACCATATATGGTACCACTTGAAGGTGTACCGGTACCATATATGGTACCGTTTCCATATATGTGTACTGATACCATATATGTTGTTATTTCCCTGACTGTTTTATGCCTCTTATGCCAGAGCCAGCCGAACCGTGCTTCTTCGAAATTTTGCCCCTTTTCAAAATTCTAGATACGCCACAGAACCTGACCTCTGTGTAACCGCGCAGAACCGCCGCTACCTAGTGCTCATATTTTCCGTATGTTATGAGGAAGGGAAATTGTTGCCTAATTGAGGAAGTTTAAGATCGGAGCCCACAAAACAAACGACTACGAGCGAGCGGACCCTGACACAGTGCATTTCATCAAGGATGCCAGAGAGTTGGCCGATAGTACACTCGGCTTCTGGCACGCTTTCATAGCCTCCACCTCCGTCATAATCGTCAGCGAGTTGGGCGACAAAACCTGGTTCATCGCCGCCATTATGGCCATGCGACATTCACGACTCACCGTCTTCTTTGGGGCCATGGCTGCCTTAGCCCTTATGACTGTCCTTTCAGGTAATCAATCGTGCCAGTTGCTTAACAGAATGTGTCCCAGAATGACTGAGGGTTTCAGACAAGTATCGGTATCGTTTTGATAATCGAGCCAGATTCATTTTCGGTGTTACCGGTTTCTCGAAATGGTGACAATTACGTAATCTAACGTAATATGTGTCCAACGTTTGATTGTTAGCGGCTCGAGTTTATGTTCACAGAATTGGTTGACCTGATTGATTGATTGATTGTATGGGGCGGGATAGGAATACCCCTAGCGTTAGGCCACCCATGGGCACATCACGCAAACCCCATAGAAGTCATAGAACTTAATGGTGAGCTAGAGGTCAGGGAATCTCCTAGATTCTTTAATGAATCTCAGGAGATCTCTGAGCTCACAACTTCTAATATCCTCAGGTGACATAATGTCACCCCCTAGGGTACGCCTTCGAATTGCAACTAACTAAGGCAAAGCATTGTCCTAGAAAGTGAAAGGCGGTTTCTTCTTCTTCCGCACAAAGCGCACAGAGAGAGTCCGCCGCCACTCCAATGGTCCTTAGGTGCTTATTAAGTCCACAATGGCCAGTAAGCACACCTACCACTATTCTTAAAACTTTGCGAGGAAGTCTGATCCTTAGATTTGGGCCATCAATAAGCATCTTGGCCTGCTTGCAACTATCTAATGGCCAATACCACCCCCTCGGTCGTCCATACCCCCTCGCCCCACCCTTCCCTCTCTCGGAGGGATAAAATATTCGCTTATTTAAGGCAAAATAGACGTTTTTTGGGGGACCCCCCCCCCCCGAGGTCTCCATACCCCCTCCGGATTTTTCCGGCCCATGTATGTTCTTGACCGACTCAAATTAGGTTCGCTTACTCCTAAGTTCTGTTCATTTTGAAAAATCCAAAAATGTTTGTCACTTAATCCCATTTTTATGAAAACAACTTTATTTGAGACTATCGATGTTTAAATTTTGTTATTCTTTTGTGCAGGAACAGTATTTTAAACAAATACTTTTTACCATTTTTTCGGCTTCCGATGCTTTGACTACAATCTACTGTTCAGTTAAGTTCCCAATTTACGTACAGTCTAATCCATACATGGGCCGGGGGGGGGGGGGGAAGGGGGGGTATACCCCTCCCCCTCGGCCGGCCATACCCCCCCCCTCGGCCGTCCAAACATACTCCATACCCCCCCTCGCCGGCTAACCCCCCCACCCCCCCCTCCCGGAGGGAGAAATTTTCGCTTATTTAAGGCAAAATAGGCGTTTTTTGGCCTTTTTTCGGGGTGGGGACCCCCCCCCCCCGAGGTCTCAACCCCCCCACCCCCCCTCCGGATTTTTCCGGCCCATGTATGGTCTAATCTCAGTCTAGTAACATAGCCGAGTGTCTGTTTAGCGTGTCTGGGCTGGGCGACTCAGATAATCCCACGCAAGCTGACTTACTACGTGAGCACTGCTTTGTTCGCTCTGTTTGGTCTGAAGATGCTCAAGGAGGGCTACGATATGTCGCCTAGTGAGGGTCAGGAAGAGTACGAAGAAGCTCAGCAAGAAGTGCAGAAAAAGGAAGACGAGGTTAGTCGCAGCCTGGCCTCCTTTCGTTTTTTTGATTGCTTTGATCACTGCGCGCCGAGACCTGGCTGTCCCCTTTGAGTTGCTGGACGTGTTTGAAATTCTGCCTATGTAATGAAGTATTTGACTTTAAACTACTTTAAAGTTAAAAATTTGAAATTGCTCTCAGCATAAAAAATCACACCGTATATAGTTCAGAATACGACTTAAAATTGTCTATAGAAGGGTCATAAAAAGGAACATACATTGGTGAAATTTTCGATGTAAAATTTGTGAAATGCCACCAGGCCAGGACTACTGTAAAAACACTAGGATCCATTTGGGGTAGAGGTGAGTAATGAACAATACTTTTGAAATAAAACTAGTGCTTTTGAATACAATTATTCCGAGAAGACAGTTTTTGATTATATTTTAATTGTTTTCACTGGAATGACACGAAATTAAGCATATTAATTAATTAATTAATTCGTATTTCAATTAATTCTGCTGTAATGAATAAAAAAGACCAAGAAAAGAAGTTCCGGTTCCGGCACCGCTTATCGCCGGGACCGCTAGTTCCGGTAGAAACCGGAACTGGATTTCCTGTCGATCGCTAAGGGGTCGGTTCTGATGTCTGTAATGGGGACCACATCGCCTGTTTGAAATAAAAATAATTTTGAGCGTCGTCTTTTTGCATCTGTCTGGTAGTCCGGCTGTTTTGTGCTGTGCATTAAATAGCAGCTGGCGTGTGTGCAGTTTTAATGATGCCATTTTCCTGTTTTTTATCATCCAACGTCACGGCAGTAGAGGCCGGTTGGTATGAGGAGGAATCGATCAGTAGACTACAAAGAAGGCGTTCAGTTTAGTTGGTCTGGTCGGCTGCAAAAGTACGTTGCTGCTCTTTCAGCAAGTTTTACCTATTGCCGCCACTGATGAGCTGAGCGGAGGTGCATTGTTTGGATTTTGCGTGTTGAGTGGTATCAATCTTAAATTTGCGTTTCTTTGGTTCTTCATTCTTAAAACTTTTCTGTGTGTAAAATTTAGGCACGTTTTGCTACCATTACGAAAAACAACGCACATACAGCCGGGCACCAAATTCTAGCTTATTTTACAGTTTTTTTTACTTATTTGCCTAAATCGTCGTCCTGGCCGCTCCTACTAAACTGACGATATTGATTTCCTTACTCTTTTCTAAGAACGGATATGCTCGAAATGATAGGACGTAGAGGTGTTGAATTGAATTGACTGGGCAGAGTGTTGTTGTTGTTGCAGATCCGGGAGTTGGAATCTCAGTACAACGCCGTTCCGGACGTGGAGTCGGGGGTGCCTGGCAAGTTGACGCGTCGTAGGAGCTCCAGCGTCAGTGTCATTCTGCACTTTGTTTCTAAGATATTTCTTGAAGCCTTCACTCTTACTTTTCTGGCTGAGTGGGGCGATCGTTCGCAGATAACTACCATCATCTTAGCTGCTAGAGAGGTGCCATCTTTGTTAGTTTGCTTTTGCGCCACTTTTTAATAGGGATACCAAATACGGAACCGATGCTATTTATAGTACCGGTTAAATTTCAAGTAATACCATACATGGTGCCAGCTCTAATTTGGTATCGCTACCATTTTTGTTGTTTTTTCCTTGACTGTAATAGTCAGCGCAGCAATTTCTCGGTATGGTACCAGCTGTCAAGGTGCTGGTTTAACGTGACTTGACGATACGATATCGCAGTAAAACCATATCGAGTTTTGACTGTTAATGCTTGATTTATATGGTGCCATCACTACAGAGCATGTTAGCCGGTAGAATTTTAGGATGTGGTTGGCGTGACCATTGGTGGTGTAATCGGTCACTCCATCTGTACTGGTATTGCCGTTCTTGGCGGTCGTCTGGTGGCCCAGAGAATATCTGTTAGAACAGGTACTTCATATACTTTGGGCTCATACGCATATTAGGGGCAGTGGCGTATCCAGGATTTTGGAAGGGGGGTGTAAAATTTTGAAAGTGCTTGGTTGGGCCGCTGCCCAACCAGGGTAAGAAAATCTAGCAAAATTAGCCTTCAAAAACGCGTTTAAAACGCATTCTGAGCTTAAAATTAACAGAAATTACAAGTTTTAGTAGTTTATAATGGCCTGGTTGGGCTTCTGCCCGACCAGGGCGAGAAAATTTTGAAAATTTGACCCTCAAAAACGCATTTAGAAGGCATTCTGAGCACAAAATAGACAGTTTTAGTACATAATTCATTAGTTTCTTATATTTTTGACAGTCTTTTTCTTCCTACCTCCACCGCAAAGGGGGGTGTACACACCCTACACCCACTCTGGATACGCCACTGACTAGGGGGTTTTATTATCCTTAAACTGAAAGGTCCAACCCCAACTCGACCTGGACAGTTTTGCAGCTAGACTCGATCTAGCTAGGTGCTGGGTTCGATTTCCAGCTACGCTCTTGCACATGCCTAACTTTTTCACCTTTCTTTCTATTTACTAGCAATACCAGTCCGACATGGGTTGAGGTGAGGCCATTGGTCCGCTTCCCATTGTTTGACTGGCTTGTCAAGGGTCTAGTTAAGGTGTTTGTCTGGCATCGGCGTATAGCATAGTGGTTAGTGCATTGGACCGGAAATCCAAAGGTGCTGGGTTCGATTCCCAGCTACGCTCTTGCACATGCCTAACTTTTTCACCTTTCTTTCTATTGAGCAAAAACTACAAGTATTAGTAGAGGCTCCAGTAATGACAATTTATCATTACCGGTAAATAAAACGTACTAAAACCAGTTCCATGCGGTTTATTGATTGTTTGAAAGCATACATGTAGCAGCTCCGGGCCGACCTGGGGGAGGGGGTAGGGGGTTTTTCCTCAGGTTCGGGGTCGAGGGGGTTTTCGCCCAGACGGGGAGGGCCCAAATTTCAAAAAGCTCCAAAACGCCTGGAAATGCGTTTTTAGCACGTTTTTTTTTCAGGAAGGACGCTGAAAATCACTATTTTAAGCTACCAAATAGCGTTTTAGAGCTAAAACAAGCAAAAAATGACAAAAAGGGCTTCCAAAAACTCCGATTTCTTTTTAATATCAGCAGTTTAAACGCCAAAATCGGTTCCCAAAGGCTTTTCAAGCGAATTTTAGGCTAAAAATTTGTGATTTCTGAGCCAGTTTGTTAGTACTGGGAGCCACTACTAGTACTTGTATTTTTGGGTCGGGGGGCGTTAACCTGTCTCGAGGGGGTGAGGGGGTTTGGTCTTTTCAGCTGAGGGGGGGTAACGCCCCCAAACCCCCTAGTACATGTATGTTTGAAAGTTTGGAGCGCCCCCGGGCGACCTCCGTGGACGTGCACCTGTCAAACAACTTGTAACCAACAGAAGAGGGTAGAATTTTCAGTGACGCTAATCGGTGGAGTGGTGTTTATCGTGTTCGCGTTGTCGGCGCTGATCGTCAATCCGGACGCGCAGTGATTCTACCAAAGCTCATCTCCAACTATCAACGACGCGACGCAGCCACTGTGTCGTATTGTTTTTGTATGTCTTTTCTTCTTTCGTAGTCACGTGCAACTTTCCCAGAATCCTTTTGTTTAGTTTTTGTTGGATGAACAGCTGCAGTGACGCCGATTTTTCAAAGGCTGTGAGCTGATGGGCAGTACAGTACAATGTTTTTGCGAATACGACCCTCTCCGTTAGAGTTGTAAAAAAAAATTTTTTTTTTGAAAGCCAAAAAAAAAAGCTTTTTTTTATGAAAATTTTTCATTTCGAAATTTTTTTTTTCAAAATTTTTTCCTAGCATGAAATATAGCTTGTAGGAGATGCAAGGATGCATCAGAAGCAACTTTAAATGCAAAAGCTGATACTTTGGTTCAAACATAGTTTTACAGCCTGAGAGTCGATATTCTACCTGCAGCATTGCTCACAGAGTGGCTCTTGCCCTTCAAAACCTATTTTTATGCTTAGAATAGGCAAGAAATTGATAGAGCTGCACTTCTAATGTATATCTGAGGCTAAATTCAGCGATTTCCCCCCAAAATTTCCATACTGTGAATAAAATAAAAAATTTTCGAAATGGGCCTTCAAAAAAAAAAGCTTTTTTTTTTAAAAAAAAAAGCCTTTTTTTTTAAAAAAAAAGAGCCTAACAACACTACTCTCCGTCAGCCTAAACTGAAATATATACACAGTCATGTCTGGTTAACTCGTTAATCCCTTAACATCTCGTTTTGTCTGGCTTGTCAGTGTCGGCGTATAGCATAGTGGTTAGTGCATGGGACCGGAAATCCAAAGGTGCTGGGTTCGATTCCCTGCTATGCTCTTGCAAAATACCTAACTTTTTCACCTTTCTTCCCGTATAATCAATCAGGTCAAGTTTGACGGAATTAACGAATCGCTGTATCACAATATTCGAGGTTGGGATAGCGAGTCATGTCCGGATTAATGACTTAACATAGAGAAATTGGGACCTGTATAAAATGTGTGGCGAATGTCCGGATTAACGAGACATGACCGTAGTTAGTTTATTTGGTTTTCTTGGTTGGGGACGTATTCTGCCGAAACTGCCTGATTTATATTAAATTATTTGAGCAGCCCTTTCGAGCCGGTGATTCTACGTTTTGGTGTCTGTGCGTACCTCGTTTGAACTCTCTGCCGTTGTATTGTGGAATAAAAAGCTGGGTCACTACATCATGGTTATTTTCTTGGTTATTCTACTGTTATTGCAGACATTCCCAGACCGGAATGTTATCAGTATTGGTTCCAACTCTTTCGTTTTGCTTGTGATGTGACGGCGATGAACGGTTGCACTTATAATGTGTACTGTTCGTGTTTCCGCTGTATTGATTAGTTCTTGGCTACAGAATTTACTAGCGTGAAGGTTTACATATACTGCAATAAAATAGGTTTACATAGTTCAGCTTGCTTGTACGTCGGTTTGCGTCTTTGTTACCGAAGTAGGTCAAGGTAATGGCTCAAAATTAAACAGTTCATTCGGCGTTGATTTACATGGTCATGGACGGAGCGCACTGGTGTCCTTGAACTTTTTCGACTGATTCGAGCAGTGATTAGCCTTGAATTTCAGGTCAACTCAATCGGAACTGGAACAAACAGAAGAGAGCGACGCTGCCGAACCGAATTGAATTTCCGCAGTCTCTCTGGGGAGCTGTTGAAGCTGTCTTCGCCCTCACAATCGATATCCCGGTTTTGTGTTTGTGTGCAATGCTTGTAATGGAGAGTAAAAGCAGCTCCTTTGTGGCATTATTGATTGGTTCGATTGCTTTGAGTGGCCGCCGATGGTGTACCTGTGCCAATAACGATGTAATGCTATAGGTGCGTACCTTTTTGTGGGTAGTTAGGTCGCTGCCAGTTTAAAGTAACGTTCATTGTTGGTTTAATAGTCACCTGTGCAGGCAGTGGTGGCTGGCTGGTTTGGTGCAATAAGTTCGCTGCACAAGTGTCATCTCTTGACAGAATTCTGTCCGAATGGCCTCTGCAGCGTCGACGAGCTCAAAAATCGCTCAGCCCAAGAAAAAGTCGGGTCTGCCCCGACCCACCGGTGCTGGAATGAACACCAGTGAGTTTTTAGATGTTTTCTCCACTCGCTCTCTTTGTCTCTCGAAGAATGCGACGTTTGTTCTATTTGGCCGATCTGTATTTCGATAGCTGTGCTAGTGTTAGCCAATCATTTTATGTCATTTAAAGGCAACATTGAAATCAGCTTTTCAACCACTCTAAAAGTTGCTATTTCTTATCAGTGCCTTTTTGCCGCGCAAAGTAGGTTGGCTTGGTTTTATGATTTGATTACTTTGATTTGCTTGAGCGCCTAAACATTCACCTAAACATTCTTTGTAAAAGTACCTGGCACGTAAAATCGAGACATCTACCACTCACATTCTTATCGATTATTATTTGTAGAAATAGACAGTCTGTTCTTTTTGTGTGACAAGTGTTTCAGGCCGTGAGTCGTTGGTGAGCAATGTCTCTTCGATAGCGGGTACATTTGCGGGGGGTCGGTTCGAAGTGGGAGAGCGAGTGTTCGTGGGAGGAACGCGAGCTGGACGGGTAACTTTCGTCGGCGAGACCAAATTTGCCACCGGAGAGTGGATCGGCGTAGAGCTGGACGAACCTCAAGGAAAGAATGACGGGTCTGTCAACGGAGTCAAGTACTTTGATGTAAGAAGTCTTGCCTTTCGTCTTTGCCACGATAATGTCCCTTTATTATATACGTGGTGCCTAGGGGAACTTAGCTGCAGGTCTAACTGTTTCGTCTACTTGTTTTGCAATTGAGCAGTTGGTGCTGTTTGTGTGATTCTAGACGTCCTCTAAATTTCAGTGCAAGCCGAAGCATGGTTTGTTTTGCCGCGCAAACAAGCTATCCCGCACTGCAGAAGATGGTACGGTTCCCTCCTCCACCGCTCAAATGACAGCCAGCGGCTCTCACAGCGCAGACGAGGCAGCCAAACGGCTCGACTTCTATGCTGACTCGCCTGCAGAAGGTTCCGCCTTTTCCTACTTTTTTCATGGAAGTGGGTTTTGGGTAAATAATTAGTGAGTGGTCCAACCAAATAAACGGGATCCCGGACAATTTTTTTGGTGAGCGGGTCTGTTACCCCAGGAAGAAATGTCTGTTCCACCAAGTGAATGGGTGTAATGGTTCGGGGCGTTTGAATTTGGGTAATCTCGCCTGTTCTTGTATGGGCCTTTTGTGTGCGTTTGCTGCAGTCAATCGCAAATTGCTTAAGCTTTTCGAAATCAGCCTTCAGACCGTCGCTTAGGTTTCTTTTTGATCGCTTATATGTACTCTGAACAAATTTGTGTTCGTCTGAGAGTCCGACGTATGCTGAATGGCCTAACGTAACACAGCAGTTAAAGAAATCAAACAGCTCAACGCATGGCGAATACAAGGAACAGGCACGCATACCAAGCGCTTCTTTTGTACTTAACATTATGTACTTTTTCAAAACGGAAGAGGGTGATTTCGAAAAGAATTAACTAAATTATTTTCATACAGGTAGTCCGATTCCCGAACGGCCAATGCGCGAGACGGCATCAATGACACCTCCCAGAAGTACGACACAAACAGATGTCGGCTTCTTTACCAGCACCCCTGTAGCCGAGTCCAGTGAAGGCAGTGAAGGGTCAGTTTTTATTTTTCTTCGTGCCCAACCAGACTAACAGTAATTAATCGGTACACAGTTTCGCCTTGTCTGATGTCTGGCAAAGTTACTCTCGCACAAACAGACACCCTTAGGAGCAAAAACGAAGCAGGGCACTGAAAGAATGTAGAGGTCTTTACTAGTAATCTTGCACACAACACAACACAACACACACTCAAACGCACACACTCACACAACCACTCGATAACTTGATGCTACAAACACTCACACAAACTATCAAACTCTTCATCTATGTAGTGTCGACTGGCCGCCGCTGTGCCTGACAATCGGAGAGACGAACTATGGGAGCTGCACCCCGGCCGTTGACCGCATTCGTACTCGCACTCTGGCGTTGTCTCTCCTCCCAAAAACCGTTCGTTCGGATCGTAGCTTGGTCCATGGCTCGTGTACCCGCTTGGTTTCCTAAGAGATTGCTTCCTAAGACTGTGAAAAATTGAAAAAGCATAGAACCTGAGCAGATTAGGAAGCAGAGAGTGACAGCAGTTTTTGCGCGCATTGTGGCTGGACTGGATTCACAATTGTAGATGACACCGTCTGGTGTTATGTGCGCAGTTATTCTAATGAAGTGTGCATGCGATGCCTGGTTTTGTCCCATTCTGCTTTCTGCTCTAGTATCAGTGATGATATGGTGCCGCTTCTTTGTCCACCAGACCATCGCCTAGTTGCCTTCTTGCTACTGATTTGGCAGAGAAGTCATACCTGTCAATTAAAATCTATCAAGCTGTCAGTAGTCCTTTTTAACTCCGTAGTTGCACCCAGGTGTCTAGTTTAACTATGAAAGAGACAGAAACGCCTAATAAAATCACTAAAATAGAAGCCCGCCGAGCTAGACTATATCTGCATCAAATAGCAAAAGAAGTCAATGTATTTAATTTTCAGATTCAGTATCGGAACTCGAGTCATAATCAGTGGCAAAGTGGGAGTGTTGCGCTATCTGGGCGAGACAGAGTTTGCACAAGGGCAATGGGCAGGGGTCGAGCTCGACCAGCCTCTGGGCAAAAATGACGGCTCTGTCCAGGGAAAACGGTAGTAGTCGGCTAAAACTGCCTTTGCCCTTTTGCATACAAACTTTGTTGCAGCTACTTTGCCTGCAAACCGCGCTTCGGCCTATTCGCTCCAGCGTCGAAGCTGCAGAGAGCGCCGAATCAGGCGGCCGCCAGTAAGTTGCGCATCCGTCACACAAAAACTTCGGCGCTGAGACAACGAAGCGGCAGTCAGGAGTCGCTAAGCTCTCTGAGCTCTTTCCAGAGCAGCGTCTCGCGGTCGACCTACAATCGGCCCAAAGTAAGAATGGGCGTGGCTCCGCTGTCGCCTGCTTCTGTCACGCCCACCGCCACTCCTATGCTTGGACAGTCTTCTGACAAGGTTTACTTGTTTTCTGTTCCTTCTGTTTTTCTTCATTCATCTTCTGCCGCTGCTGCTGCTGCCGCCACCGACAGATAAAACACGGCTTATGCGAATTTAGCTTTTTTTATCAGCTTCAGTTTGCACGCGGCAACCGTTTTTGTATACGTACAATGTAGTTGGCTGTCGTGAAAATTTGCTTGTTGCTGTGGTGCAGTGCAGTAATGTAGTGCTAACAAGAAAGAGAGCTAGCACTTCTATCTACTACACTGGTTTTGCAGTTTGTCCGGCCGTGCTGTGCGCACAAACAAGCCTCGGAAGTGCTGTCACCCAGCTCTATCGCTGCATTGCAGGTATCCTAGTTGGGATGCTTTCAAGTCTTTCGGTTGGTAGAAATAAATTGAGTGTCTAGGAGTCGTTGCGAGAGAAGGAGCACCATGTCGAACAGCTAATTAAAGAACGCGATGTTGAGCGCGCAGAGATGGCCAGGATTTCTCAGCAGGCCGAGAAGGTACGCACGTACAAATTGTGGAAGTCTCATTTGGACCACTTATTTTGTTTCGGTCAGTCCGTTGTAACTCAGCCTCAAATCAGTGCAAATTACTATCTTTCACGGTGGCATGTACGCTAGTGGCGTGCGGTTTTCCGATACGTACCAAATTAGGCGCGGTCACATAGTGTAGATCGGACTCAATTTAATTAGGAATAGGAAAGTAATGTTCGAAAAGGACTGAGAGGAGCACTTATAGAGCCAAACAGGTTTAGTCAAACGATCGTAGACAATGTGACTACCAACTTATGGCTGAATCAATCAGAACAAGGGGTGTTTATCGGCACCTTTTCCTAACTTCTTGTCTTTCTTGGTCTGTTCGAGCAGTAACTCCGGACTGAGCGAGAAACTCCTCTTCACTGTCGGATCCAACAAATGCGCATAGCTGACCTTGTGACCTCTGACGAAGTCTTCGTGATGCACTTCTGAAGAGTTTGCTGCACAATGAGATGGTAGAGATAGGTAGTACTAGCAAAAGCGTACGTAGGTCCTTCCTGGGGCGGTAGAGAATGCGTTTCTCTGTCTCAGGCGATATTTCGATGCCAGACGTCTTCATAGCCTGTACGTAGTCGGCCAAGTCAGGAACTCTGTCCTCCGGTTTGTCGGGGTCGAACTGGTTGCTTGGCGCTTGTGCAGCTTGTTGTTGCATCGAACTAACCTCCAGGTAACTCGGCCGTCTCGTCGACTCGTTCAGAGATTTGTTGGTCGGCTTCACTTCGAACGTCAGACTTCTGCTGTCGTCTTTGAGTGCCATTTTCGCATAGACTGACAGTTGCTAAGTGGGGCAGGTGTAAAACGAAGGCACGGTTAATTGACTTGATCCAGTTCAGGATTTTTCTGGCTACCCACAGAACGTTGACACAGTTTTAGTTAGTAGCGTAGCAACAAAACCGTTCTCTGGCGTTAATTAACGCTTGCTATTCAGTGATGGGCGTTTTTAATTTGCATATTGCAGGCAGAACAGGCATTAGCCGAGTTGCGCTCTGACAGAGACCGCCACCAGCAAGATGAGAACCTCAGGGTCGAACAGCTGCACGACACGCTGGCCCAGGTGGAGACCGAAAGAAAGCACTTGGCTGATCAGTTGGATGAGGAGAGGAAGTACTTCTTTTTCGCTTTGGGCCCTTTCTAAATCATCCCTTCCTGCGGACGAAGACTGACCATTTTTTCGCCTACAGTCTAAGCACCGATGTGTTTGCCTTAGCCTACAACTGGCGTTCGGTAACTCGTATGAAGAACGCAAACCTGCCAACTAACACTCTTGCGGCCAACACAATTTTTATGCTTTAATTAAACCTAGTTCTTTGTTTGTCGGTGTTCGCTCTTCTAAAGCTGTCAAGCACTTACGCCATATATCAGTCAGGCACTTAACGCCGTTTATGGTACCGACACCATATACTGTGCACTGTATTTTCAAGTTATCCGGCCATTCAGGCAGTTTTGCTAGAAAAACAGCTTGGAGCGTAAAATCAACTTGTTATAGAAGCGTCTATCCAGAAAAGGACTGCACGTTCAAATTGCTCAGTGTTTCACGAGTCTTTTCATATGAATATTTGGGGTCTCTAGCTCTGCAGGTTTCTTAAAAAATCCAATTTCTTAGACACCACTTTCATGAAAATTGTGCGAAAAATCTGCTTAACTATGGACGAATTTTCACCTCGGGGAAAAACGGGCTAAACGTTGATATAACAGGCCCAAACTCACGAGTCTAACTCAATTTTTATACGCTGAATCGAATTCCGCTGAATCGAAATCAAGTATTTTTCTCCAGGGCTAATCTTTTTGAAATAGACTTTAGAGTGATTTTAAACTGGTTATACGCAAGGCTTTTCGACATGTATGGTCACGTTATCGCAGCCGTCAAACGTACAGTAGTAGCATTGTTGCACATTAGTTGGCTGTTTGATTTACCACTTGGAGAGGTGTTGGTGCCGGTGCAGCCGACGTAGAAAAGCATCTGTCTGTACGATGTTTGAGTTGTGATTTTCAGAAAAACCGAAGATTTACAGTTTCGTCTTGAAGAGGAGTCGCTGACTAAAGCGGACCTGGAAGTAGGTGTTAGCTGTGTATTTTTGCTGGTTTTATCCGTTCTCTGCTCTGCTGTCCGTGGCTACTGCTTCCCTTTCCGTTGTCTATTTTCAGTCGAAGGTGGGCAGTCTGGAGCAGAAGGTGTCGGCGGCGGCGGTGTCGGCTGGCGGCGACCAGGCGGCGCAGGCAGTGGTGCTGGACTCGGTAAAGTTTGTTTTGAGACAGCTTTTGCTCGGTTCGTCTCTCTCCCGCACTTCTCTTCCGACTGTCTGTCGCTTGATTCGATTACGGTAACTGTAGACAGGTAGATAGATAGACCGTCTCTAACCTGTGCTTGCCGATCTGGTGCGTGCGTGGCACGTGGATGTTTTTAGGCGCAGGCAGCGGCGCAGAAGCTTCGCCAAGAGGCCGCTTCCGCTAATGCTAAGGTATTTTAGTTGTTGGTCTTTAACACCCGATTGATTGACTGGTTTTCGCTACTTCCCCGCCTTGCCTGCTCTCTTTGGTTTGCCAACTTTGCAGACGCTACCGGATCATCGGGGATCGGTCTTGCTTTGGCGCTGAGCTAGCTGAGAGGCACCGTCTAAAGCGCTTTTGCAGGTTAAAGAGCTCGAAAGTTCAGTATCGGAAGCGAGAAAGAAGGAGGTTGAGTTGAGAGAGCAGTTGCTTCAGAAGGAGACTGAATATGAAGCCAAGGTCAAGGAGGTGCAGCACCAGTCGAACGAATTGCGCGCCGAGATTGACGCTAAGGTAAATTTGCGGCCAATTCGAATCGCTTGCTCATGTGCCACCAACTGTTCTTATCACTGCTCTGCGTTCTAGAATTGACTTTTCTCTTACAGGACGTGGAACTCGGTGACAGAGAGTCAAAGCTGGAGAAACTGTCGGTCGAATTTACAGGTGTTTTAGCGTGGTTGGTTTTAAAGCTATTTCATTCGTATTTTGGTGATGGTTTGTTCAGATTTGTCGAAGCGCCTGGACGAGCGAGAGCAGCAGCGTCGGGATCTGGAGAATTCGGAGAAACAGTTGAAGGGCGCGCTTGAGGCGGCAGACAAAAGTCTCAACGAACTGAAAGCTCAGCTGGAAGCGGGCAAAGCTGAAAACGATTCGCTGAAGAGTTGGCTTGACACGCAGAAAGGGGAGTTCGAAGCTAAGGTGCTGACCGTTGAAACGGTTCTTGTGTTGCCATCAGGCAGAATTGTTCTCACAGATCTCGGCGCTGGAACAATCGAACAATGAGCTGAAGAGTGACTTGGATCAGTCGAAAGCGGATAACCTGCAGCTGGCGCAAACTCAGACCGAACGCTTGCAACAGACGAAAACCGAGTTCGAGTCGCTGAAGTCAGAATTGGAGAGCGAAAAGTCGGATCTACAGAGACAAGTACAGCAGTTTAGACGCAGAGCCTTTCTGAAGTGCCGTTTTTAGTTGGAACTTAGTCAGCAGCAAGTGACTGCTCTCAGCTCCGAAAAAGAGACAGTGCTTGCCGGATCGACTGAAGTGGAGAAAATGAGAGACCAAAAAACTCAACTTTGTCAGGAGGTACGAAACTTACGTAAGAAAGAGATGCAAGGATAGCCCAATTAATATGAACTGATGAGTGTGCACCCAGTAAGATGATGATACCCCATCACTCTGCGCTAGATCTTTGAGAAGAATATTGGTCCAGTGGTGTCTGTCTCTACCTATAGGTGATAGATTGAGGAATGGTAGATTAAAGGGCCCTAGTGGCAGCTGCCCTCCTAGTTCTGTACGTGTTTTGTTACCACTGCAGAATAAACTATTACAAACAAAACCTATTTATTGTGCTAGTAAAATTTCAGCTGTCATCAAAGATCGAATGTTTGACGAAAGAATTGGAGAGCGTCTCGAGTGAGAGAAAGTCTGCCGAAGATCAATTGGCCGGTGAACGAAGGCTTTTGGAACAAGCCAAACAGCAAACCGAACTGCTAACCACTCAGGTAAAGCCGTCTCCAATCCTCGTCTACCGTGAATTTTTTTTTGGAAAGTCTGCTTCTTTTTTGTTTAGCAGACTTCTATTCCCACCTGCCTGCGCTGTTGCTCATGCCATGCCTACCTTTTTCACCATTCTTTATCTTTCTATTTCTACCGTTCTCAGCA
The DNA here is from genome assembly GCA_030248155.1 of Sabatieria punctata. Taxonomy (NCBI): domain Eukaryota; kingdom Metazoa; phylum Nematoda; class Chromadorea; order Araeolaimida; family Comesomatidae; genus Sabatieria; species Sabatieria punctata. Next base: position 18,659 of record JASANB010002763.1, read on the forward strand.
ATCTCGGGCATACGTGGGCCGGGGGTGAGGGTGGTTCCCCCTCGGTCGCCCATACCCCTCGCTGGGCGCTACCCCCTTCGAAAGTTTTGGCGACCATTTTTCCGGAAATCGAAAAATTTTTGGTCATGCCCTCTCCCCTCGCGCTCCGTACCCCTCCAAAATTTTTGCGACATTTTTTGCGGAAGCAATTTTATACTCTCCAGCCCCCACCGAAAAGCTTTACCCCTCTCCATTTTTCGGGCCCATTTTATGATCTCGAGGTTTCCACTGAGGGTGGTGAATTTCCAATTTCTGAGGGGGTAGGGAAGGAGCAGCTGATGGGGTAACTTTAAGAGTCCGTCCCTGACTCGATCGAATCTTCATTGAAGGCCCTATTGAGAGTTGAAATTTCGACTTTCACCAATCCGGACCAAACTTGGTGTGGTAGTAGTAGTAAGTACAATAGTTATACTAGACCTGGAAACCATAAATCGATTCGACGCTTCAGTCGGGACTTATTCTCTCCGAAAATTGACTCTAATTTACTATGGGACAAAAACTTACTGACGCTCCTGAGATGAACCATGTTTCACTATGGAAATTCTGAAGGCTTCCAATTGAATGGCCACTACTCCTGTGTGCCTGGGCGAATTGGGATGGTTGTGGCACCATTTGACGACCCAGATTCATTGCTTTGCAATTGAGTAGGCCAATTTCTCCAAAAAAATATAATTTTCGGCCTTAGACAGATTGGGGAGGCCGCCCACCTGAATCCTACTTTTTTCCTGACCCAGCCACCAAAATCGCCGCGACCCCCCAAATCGGTAGGCCCACCCCCAAATTTTCATATTTTGAGTACCCCCAACCCGTTTTTTCGGCCCATGTATGAATACATTAACACATGTTACAATTTGATCGCACTAGGATGGTGTATCACTTTCACTTCTAAATCGTTTTTTCTTCGTATCCCTAAGTCCTGGTCCTAACTAAAAAAAGCTAATAAAATTATTTGATACACACTCTAACTAGAACCAGAATTATAAAGTTGTTCAACTTTCTCTTTTTCGACATGTCAGTGAGTCAGTCAGTATTGTCTGCTGCCATTCACCAATCGGCCTAAGAATAGAAATCGCCAACCAAAGTCTGTGGCGCCCGTAATAGCAAAGAGCTGCATAGCCAAAATATTGCTGAGGGGGTCAGCCCCTTTGCCCATGTCTGATTCTCAGAGTTTATGTTCAGGTTCTGGAGTTGCAACAGTCGAACGGTCAGTTGGAGGCGGATCTAAAGAGTTGCGCTTTAAAGAGTCAGGAGTGCGAACAGACCTACACAGCGCAGCTGACTGTTGTTAGAACCGAGCTGGAGACTGCTAGGACTGCTTTGGAGCAGCAACAGGCCGATCACTTGGAAAAGGTGTCGTGTTTTTGGCAGTTATCTTTCACCAGCAGCACGCTATGTAGTTGTTAATTTGCTTCAGCTAAAATCAGCCGATGAACTGTTAACGAAAACCAGTGCTGAGAAGGCTGTGATTTTGGCCGATTTCGAGCAGTTAAAGTTGGAGAAGAAACAACTCGCCGATCAGGTATATCGGTCGCTGACACGCATTTGTGTAGCTTACGCTCTGCATTATCTAGTGTTGTTTTATTTTAGAGTAGCTCTGAAGTGCAAGCGCTTACGACGCGACTAGGGACTGCAGATGCGGACAAAGAGTCGCTGGTAAATCAGGTGGAGTCGCTGAATAATCAACTAGAGAAGACGAGACAAGAATTGGACAACGTAAAAGCTCAGGTACGTGCGTAGGAAGGGCAAGCTGTGCGTGCTAATTTGAAAGTAGCGTAATTTTAGTTGCATGCAGTGGAGACATCGAACAAGCAGTTACAGGAGAACTTGCAAGCCAAAGATTCCAGTTTAGGAGATCAACTGGTTCAGGCCTATGACCAAGTGTCAGTTATTTGTTGTTAACCGTTTCTACACTACTTTCCTTTCAACTTTGCAGTAAGGAAAGAGACACCAAGATTTGTGAGCTCGAACAAACTATCAAGTCTAGTGTGGAGAAAAATGTTAGTTTCTTTTGTTAACTTTTACATTTCGCATACTTTTATCTTACTTGGTGGCTTTACTATAGGACAGCCAACTGAAGGACAGAGAATCTAAGCTAGAGAAACTATCGCTGGAGTTGACAGGTTTACTATTAACGCAGTTAGACGTAGAGCGTTATCTGCCTATGTTTTAGACCTGACCAATCAATTGACCGAGCGAGAGCAGCAACTTGGCCAAGTAGAGGAATCGAAGAGAACGGTGAACTACGCACTCGAATGTTCCGACAAACAACTTCAAGAATGCAAACAGGAAATGGAGAGCCAGAAGACGCTAGCCGAGTCCGCGCAAGCCGCACTTGAAACAGAGAAAGCTGAATTGCTAAGAAAGGTAGCCAGACTTGCACAGTTGTTAGGGTTAAAAAAATGTCTTAAAAACCTATTTTTTTAAAAAAAGCTTTTTTTAAAGGCTCTAGAAAATTTTTTTGAAAAATAAATATGCAAATTAAGGCAAAAAGTGGGAAAATTCGCGTACATATATGCAATTTTTAGTAAATTCTTTGGAAGCAGCCAACATTTTATCTAGCAACCTGCATGATACTTCTTTGCACTGAGCCTAACAGCGATTGCTTAAGAAATGCTTCCTTAGGATCATACTGAGCCGTAACAGCGAGGGGTTGCCTTAAATAAGCGAAAATTCCTCCTCGGGGGGGGGGGGGGGGGGGGGGCCCATGTATGCTAAGGATTCACCTAGAAGTGCCTCTAAAGACAGTTTTCGATGAAATTATGCAGTTAAAGGCAGTGTTTAGACCTGTATTGGCGTTTTCGAACAGATTTCTTAACAGACTTGAGGTGCAAAAGTGGAAAATTTGTTCTAAGTACCTGTACTAGCCCGCTGGACCCGTTTAAGACGATTTTCAAAAAAAATAATTTAAAAAAGTTTTAAAAAACCACAAATTTTTGGCCTTCAAAAAAATTTTAACAACTGTTCAGGCGTGATGTTTTATCTTCAAAAACAGACCAGGCTCTGTTTATTGCAAGATCTAAGTGACCGTTTTTTTAGCCAATTGAATAGATAAGAAGTTCGTACTGCTTTAAAATTGGTCAATGGACACTCAGTACTTAATCAGAGTTACCAAAGTGTCTAGGAAGCCGTATTTTAGATCTGCTCCTTGGAACAGTCCAGCACTGAACTGAAGAGTGGTTTGGATGAAGCGAAAGAAGAAAACTTGAAACTGGCCGAATTTTATTCCGAACAATTAGATGCTGTCAAAACTAAGTTCGAGTCACAGAGATGCGAGTTGGAGAACGAAAAGTCGCACTTACGCGGGCAGGTATATTGATGCTGATCTGTGGTGGGATTTAGCCTATTTGTGTGTTTTAGCTAGAAATCGTTCAGCAACAAGTGACGGCGTTGAATTCAGAGAAAGAGGCGGCGTTGGCCGGGTCGATGGATACGGAGAAAGTGAGAGACCAGCAAACTCTTCTTTGCCAGGAGGTGTGTGTAGACTTGCTTTTGAGCGTAGCAGCTTGAAACTGTCTCTAATTTCAGTCTTACTCTGTATTCGTATTTCAGCTGTCTTCAAAGGTCGAGTGTTTGACTAAGGAATTGGAGAGAGTTTCGAATGAGAAAAAGTCGACGGAAGAACAATTGTCTAGCGAACGAACGGTTTTGGAGCAATCTGGACAGCGCTTGGAGCTTCTTACTACTCAGGTTGATATTTTTTGGATAGCTGCTGAAGGCTTTCTTACTGGAGCTAAACTTAAACTAAGTCTAAAGCCTGAGCTCAAATATGAACTTTTAATTCATGACTGGGGCTAGTGTCTAAATATGGCTGTGGTAGACCCATCTCAATATCGTTTTGCGTATTTGGTACGTTGGTGCGGAGTTTTATATTTGCAGTAGTCAACCTATGCAGTAGACAAGAAGTTTTGGGGTTTACGTTCTATTGTGTGCTTTTGTATGGACTAACGATAAGTGCTGTTTTAGGTGTCTCAACTAGAACAGTCAAGTGGCGAGAAATCTCAACTCTGCCAGGAAGTAGGTCAACTGTTTTACAGTCAACCACTTTACGCCGTTTTTGGTACTGGCACCATATAAGGTGCCGGTACCATATGGTACCGGTACCTAGGATTGTGGCACCACCATAACGTTCGGGGACTACGGTGGTACCATATGGTACAACTACTCATGACCATGGTTGCCGGATACCATATATGGTACGAAGTTTGAATGAAGTGGTACCATTATGGTACCGGTACAGTTACCAATTTGAATGTAGGGGTGCCATTATATGGTATATGGTACCGTCACAGTGGCTGAACGTGGGGTACCATCCATATATGGTGCCACTACCCTAAATACCGGTACCATAAACGGCGTAAAGTGCCTGACTGTTTTAACCCTATCGAAATCAGTGGTCGTTTTGGAAGTGCCATCGCCGTAAAACAGAAACAAAGTACTGAGTGTCGGCGCGATGTGTCTATGTAGGTGGTTGAACGCCGGTCGGAGTCTCAGAGGAACGCAAAGTTGTTTAAAACAGACAGGAAGGCCTAAATGGTGGTTTCGAAACGGTTAAACTGTTTGTTTTGCAGGATTGCTGTAACATGGAAGCGTCTCAGTTCAGCTGTGATTATTTTTAGCTTTCTTCCAAGATCGAAGTCGTAAATAAAGAGCTGGAGGCAGTTTCGAACTCGAAAAAACTAACAGACGATTCACTGACTGAGGCGCAAACGCTTTTAGAGGAGTCGAGACGGCGTCTGGAAGTGTTGACCGCGCAGGTAAAATGTTTTTCTCGTTGATACGCAACTAGACTAAGATTAGAGTGCCAACGAAGAATACCAGAGGAACGCAATCCCAGTACTGGTTCTATCTTTTCTGCAGTAATACCCGATTGTTCTTGAGTTTCAGGTTTCGCGGCTGGAAGAGACAAATGAGAAGTTGGAATCGGAGTTAAAGAGCTCAGCCTCGAACACTGAAGAGTGCCAACAGACCTACTCAGCCAAACTGACGCTGGCCAAGACCGAAACCGAGACAGTGAGGACTGCTCTGCAACAAGAAAACCTCAGCCTCACTGAAAAGGTACCCTCTGATTGGCCGTTTGTTTAGGAAAACAAACAAAACCTGACAGAAACAGTTTGTGTTGGTTTTTAGCTGAAGTCGTCGGAAGAAGAGTTAACGCAAAAGAAGGCTGACTACGAGGCTGTTGTGACTGATTTGGAACAGTTCAGAACGGAGCAAACCCAAATTGTAGATACGGTGAGCCACGTCTTAGTCAACAGTTCAAGTAGCATCATCAGGTATTCTGCACTACGTGTACCTTACATAGTACGTGTCTATCGCATTAGACTGAAACTAATCGGCCTTTGATTATGTGAACAGGTCTGAAAATTTGTCCCTGAAATTGCGAAAAAACCGCAAAAATTTGCAAAAAAATTACTTTGCCAGAAATAAAAAAAATTGTGTCGGGGGTCCCCATCCGGGGGGGGGGGGTGGCCTAAGACGGGTTGGGGGGCAGACCCCCTGGTAGATGTATGGGTTCCAGCCAGCTTCTTAGGCTTAGTGAGACTTTAGCCAGTAGGTTCCAGCTTAGGCTCAGGCTTAGACTTGGCTCAGACTTAGGCTAGTGGGTTCCAGCTTAGGGTTAGGCTCAGTATTAGGCTTTGGTTCAAACTATGGTTTAGACTTGGAAAGACGGAAGCGGGTAGAAACCATTAAATGCGAGGCTGTGTCAAGTGAATAACTTTCTTTAGTTGACGTCTGAAGCTCAGTCGCTCAACGCTCGTCTGGAATCGGTGTCTTCGGAGAAGGAATCCCTCACACATCAAGTTGATTCGCTACAATCTGAGCTGGACGATCTCAGACAGCAGTTGAATGCAGTGAAGCCTCAAGTATTGTCCTGCCTTTACTGTATTTTGCTAGTGTGTCCAGTTAAATAGTAACAGAACATGCCAGTCCTTGTTATACCTTCACTAAGCATGCGGTAGTATCAGTGCCGCATGCTGTAAGACGTCATTGTAAACCGGTAACACCTAGTACCGGCACCTTTTGCATGGGGCATTAGCACATCACGGTATGCACATGAATGCCATTATACCGACGGACATTATCTTAGGATATTAAATACATGTATGTCAGAGCGTTGTATATTGCAGCTGAACGCACTGGAGACCTCGAACAGGCAGTTGCAGGATAATTTGCAAGCTAAAGATTCTAGTTTGGGAGACCGATTGGTGCAGGCCCACGCTCAATTGTGAGTGGTTCAATTCTATTTCTTCTCTCTTTCACTTTCCAATCTTGTAGAAGTGAGAAAGAGGCGAGGTTAAGCGAATTAGAGCAGACGGTCAAGTCGCAAGAGACGAGAATTTTCGAGCTGCAACAGACAGAGCTGCTGAACAACAGCGAGAAAGAGCACATCATGACTGAATACGATAAGTTGCGAGCTTCGGTCGCCAGCTTGAAACAGGTTATCGGTCGCTTCTTCTGCCTTCAAACTCAGTCAGTGTTGTGTGTTTGTTCGGCTGCAGGTGGAAGAAATCAACGCCTCACTTAGACAAGAGCTGCAGGATACGCTGAAACGGTAAGCAATTCTGTTAGACTACGTAGTTTGCGCAGCTGTTTAACTGTTCTTTCCAACTCCCGCTGCGGCAGTGCAGTACGTAACACGTTTTTGGCCTTTTTGGCGCGCACGGTAAGCCACCTGTAACGGCTGCAACTACTGTGCCTGAATGTACGTACGTACGCTGCTCTGTGCTTCGCATTTTCTCTTTTATCGGCATGGCAATCTGACCGCCTACCTTTTGTGATCGGTTTATGTCTTCTCTATTTATTGAAGTTTTCTTCTGTTTTCTTTCAGTCACGAACAAACTGGCAAGCAGGTTGAAGAGTATGAAGATTTAAGGTTGAAGCTGGAGAGAAAGCTGCAGAAATATAGAGCCAAACTGGAAGAAAGAGAGGCACGACTGGCGCACGAAGTAATAGTGGAAGAGAAGTGGTGTCAAAGTGCTAAACGTAGATTGTATCTGGTTGTAGAAGATTTCCCATGAACAGCTGGAAGCTATTACACGAGAGCGCGACCAGCTGGCGCTCAGGTTGTCGGAACTGGAACAAACACATCATTCACCGGTGGTAAATTATCGGTTTTCTCTTTCAATTGCGCCTTTTCTCATGAAACATGTAGACCAGAGTAGAGCCTGTTTCAGTCAAGAATTTAACGGCATAATGGCAGAGTGCCATGTACTTAGGATAGTTATTTGGCTGGGTAGAAGGGGACTAAAATCGGAACACCTGAGAAAGGAGAGTAGTAGGGCAAACTAAACCCAGTTTTTTCGAAAATCTAACATTCTGGGTTGTTTATTATTAACGCGCTTGTAGCGTTTTGCACACTGTCAATCATGAGAGAACACGTGTCTCTGTTATGGTCGTTTAGCACTGAGCATACTAGACCATTCGCCTCCCCTCACCGACCATACCGAACTCCACCCTCCGAGAGGGAATTATTTTCGCTTTTATAAGGCAAAATATGTAGGCGTTTTTTACTTTTTTGCCCCTCACCCGAAGCGACCTCCAAACCCCTCCGGATTTTTCCGGCCTATGTAGGTGTGTGCCAGACGTGTTTTTTGTTCAGATAGTGGCAGCGGCTGAATCGACAACGAACGGCGAGAACGGTCGCGAGACGGAGTTGAGTCAGCAAATCAGCTTCCTTAATTCAGTGATCGCCGACCAACGCAGGAAGAACGAAGAGCTCCTCAACGAAATCGACGTCTTACGCAGAATCCCTGCCGGCGGCCCGATCAGGTACTTTTGAAAGGTTATGGTACCGATTTTATGCAGAGTCCGCCGGCATACCAGCCAGCTTTGATTCAAGCTTTTTTGGCCTTGAATCAAGATACTACGTTTAAGTTTGACTTTCGTTCATTTCAAGCAACACTAAAGTGAGTAAAAAGCAGCAAAAATACGTCAAAGCATATTCTTGAGCTATGTCAAAGCAGAAGTGATGGTTGTATTTTATCATATTTTGGTCGGAGTTTCAGCAACGGTCTTCCAAAAGTAGTGGCTCCGCGGTTGTACTGCGACATTTGCGAGCAGTTCGATGTGCACGACACGGAGGACTGTCCCACACAGGCGGGAGACATGAGTGACTACCACAGTCACAGTCACCACCACGGCCGACGATCGAAGGAAAGACCCTACTGCGATTTGTGTGAATGTGAGTGGCTTTATGCTAATTTTGGCGATGAAACGCCTGCGCTATTCCTGTTCCAGCTTTCGGGCATGCTACGGAGTCCTGTGACGCCGAGACGTTTTAAACTGGTGCCGAGAACGAGATACCGATAATATGCAAATTAGCGCGTTGGTCTGAATCTCTGCTGATGATGCGATATTGTGCTTTTTGTTCCAGTTGTTCATTTTGTTTCTCCGGCACAGGTTTGCTACTGCCCTGTATGTACGTACGTATGAGTGAAATTGAATTTATAGTACCAATTGATTAATTTAATTGAGAGCGTTTATGATTTATTTTCATCCATCTAAGCAATGGTCGGCAGTTGTGATTTGAGTGTGTCTTCTCTAATCTACGTTGAATTTTTCTCTGATTTCAGTAAAGCTGCAGGCTCTTAAACGATTGAATGGCGAAGAGAACCTATTTCCGTTTGATCACTTTATATTTAGACCGGTGTACCTGTCGCTGCTTTTACAGCACTTGTTTGTAGTCGTAGGGCATAAGAAATGCTTAGAAAGAAAAGGAGGAGCTCTTGGTAAATAACTTATAGTTAGTTCCTGACTTGCAAAAACAGCGACTGGCTGTGTACGGTATGACATGCGAAACCTTTGTGGAGAAAGCTCTTCAACGTGTAACTGAAAAATGTGAAAGTTCTACATCTACTCACTGGTTTGAACTAGGTACCAGTGGCGTATCCGGGGGGTGTAGGGTGTGTACACCCCCTTTGCGGTGGAGGTAGGAAGAAAAAGTCTGTCAAAAATATAAGAAACTAATGAATTATGTACTAAAACTGTCTATTTTGTGCTCAGAATGCCTTTTAAATGCGTTTTTGAAGGCCAAATTTTCAAAATTTTCTCGCCCTGGTCGGGCAGAAGCCCAACCAGGCCATTATAAACTACTAAAACTTGTAATTTCTGTTAATTTTAAGCTCGGAATGCGTTTTAAACGCGTTTTTGAAGGCTAATTTTGCTAAATTTTCTTTCCCTGGTTGGGCAGCGGCCCAACCAGGCACTTTCAAAATTTTACACCCCCCTTTCCAAAATCCTGGATACGCCACTGCTAGGTACGTACAGCGGCTTGAGTACTGATGATCGACTGTCTGATCGTGAATACTTGCCATGCCATTTACTAGATTTTCAGTTTTAGGCACCGAGCCAGTAGACAGGCGTATTGTTTATTTGTTGTTGTACTGGTGTAGTGTGTAGTGGAGATGATCGAGGCAACCAGTCCGCCAGAAGCAGTCAGTGAGCAGTTGGACGAGGAAGACATAATAGAGCGGTTGCTGGAGGCGGGGCGGAGGCGCGCGTCGTCCAAAAGCTGTTGTCTGAGCGAGCAGGAACTGCTGACTCTGTGCATGAGAGCGCGTCAAATCCTCTTGTCTCAATCGATGCTACTCGAACTCGACCCTCCAGTCAAGCTGTGCGGCGACCTGCACGGACAGTACACCGACTTGCTTCGCATTTTCCGAACCTGCGGCTACCCGCCAACTCAGAATTACTTGTTTTTGGGCGACTACGTAGACCGCGGTGACCAGTCCTTGGAAACGATTTGTCTGCTCTTTGCCTACAAGGTCAAATTCCCCAACAACTTCTTTTTGCTGCGCGGAAACCACGAATGCGCCGCCATCAACCGAGTCTACGGCTTCTTCGAAGAGTGCCGTCGCCGCTGCTCAATAAGAGTTTGGATCGCTTTTCAGGTACGTAATTTTCTGTCACCCATCTGTCACGTGTCCTATCCTGCGGTATGTCTACCTTCTCAACGTGATCGTACTGTATTGGTACTACGCTATACTGTTTTCTCACGTTTTTTGACTGCTTGCTTTGCTTTGCTTTGATAAACTATCTCTGTAGGAAGAATAATACAGTACACTTAACGCCGTTTATGGTCTGGCACGTGCCAGTACCATAAACGGCGTTAAGTGTCACTGTAATATCCAAGTGTGGTTAAAGGGTGCCACTAGGATGTGCAAGGGCATTTGCGAACGGTACACAAGTACAGTGTTTAGGATGCATTCAATTGTTTGCCGTTCAGTGCGCTAGTAGCCGACAAGATTTTATGTATGCACGGCGGCCTGTCTCCTAAGCTCCGATCTCTGGAAGATGTACGAAAAGTGAAGCGACCGATAGACCCGCCGGACGCCGGATTACTGGTAGATCTGCTGTGGGCCGACCCGGACCCAGACGTGACCGGCTGGCGCCCGAGCGGTCGCGGAGTGTCGCACGCATTCGGCGCCGACGTGGTCCGCAGCATGTGCGACCAACTGGACATCCAGCTGATCGCGCGCGCTCATCAGGTCGTGCAGGACGGATACGAATTCTTCGCTCAACGACGACTCATCACCCTATTCTCGGCACCTAATTACTGCGGTGAATACGACAACGCCGCCGCTGTTATGACTGTTAGTGACGAACTGATGTGCTCTTTCCATATCCTACCTGCCTCCTTCAACGCAGCTGCTGACTGACTATACAATCTATTTATGTACTCGGTTACTGTGTACTACCATTTGTAAAATGATAAACTTTTAGTGACCTTCTGACAAGTATGAAGCAAGGCTGTGGTACAACAGCTCGCACCGTGCAGCTTTTTTGCAAAGCAGGAAACATTTATACACAACTATGTGATCCGACGTCATTTGTCTGTTTCTGATAAATTTTTCTCGCTTTTCATTAACAATCCCAGAAATTATTATGTATAAGTAGTACGTGCTTCAGCCTTTAGTCTTTTGTTTGGACGTTTGCAGGTGACATGACTGCAATTAGACAGTTTGAAACCGCGTTACAACGTGCCATTAAAACTACGTATTGTACGGCGGCCACTGTTTCACGCTAAGGTGACATACTTCCACTGGTATACTGGTGAAAGTTTTTAAAACAATCTGTTTCTGTCTGGTTTGCTTTATTGCGCATGGACCTTTGGTTTGTCTCAGCTTCATGGCAGGATCAGAAAGACTGCAAAAAGTGAGACACTATCGAATTTTTTTGTGACTTTTTGCCTATGTATTTTAGCAACCGATATTGCATACAAAGTATGTATTCTGGTTCCTTTGGCTAATTTTGTTCTTTTCTGTGGCGTTACTGATTTATGCAATCGATTCAAGACAACTTTACGAAAACAGTGAATGGATTGTCTACTACAAAACCAGAAAGAACGTCAGTTGTGGCGGCATTTACAACTTTAGAACTAGTCAATCTATCTCCCCAATCAACTTCAACACAAGAAAAGTGAATCTCTCAGATTACTCCACACAAGCTACTCCTTCCCCTCCAACCGCCACAACTGTTCGAGCTCAAAATCGAAGTATTAGCTATATCACTCCTACGAAAGGAAAACGCAGACAATGCAAAATTCCACAACTGAACCCGTTTGATTCTGACGTGCTGCCTTACATAAAAATTCCAGAAGAAAACCAAACTCAGAGTGGAGTTAAAGATGGGGTTTTAGTCTGTAATAACAGTCAACCTGAACTGACCGCGCTTTCTGATGAAAGATTGGTTTGGAATTTGGATCTGTTGCAAAATTTCAACTTGGACAACATTTCTTGTCGCTTCAGATGCATCCTACGAGGAGCCAATGACGGCGCGTGGAATTATGGCAACGACACTTATTTTGATCTGGTAAAAAAAGCAGTCAAGAAGACGTATTAGTGAAAAGATAAAAAACCAGTAACAGACACATTATTTCAGACATCACACACTTACCCAAGAATTACCTGCGAGTTTATTCATGTGGAATGCTTCAAGAATGGGAGCAGACGGTACAGCAACTTCCACGCCCAGTTGCTACGGTCTGAGAGAGCAGTGCAAAATTTGCATGCTACAGTGTCAAAAGAAGTAAGCAAACACTTTCACCACGTCATCATTCTTCTCCTGGACTCTGTCTCCCGTCTGCATTTCATTCGCATGTGTCCCAAAAGTCTAAAAGTCCTCCGGCAGCTCTACAACACCACTATTTTCGAAGGATTTGGCAAAACTGGAGAAAACAGCTTTCCAAATGGACTAGCCTTTCTAGCAGGTTAATAGCAATAGGCAGAACTGCAAGCTTGTTAGTGCCAGCTTACGTACAGTGCAAGGTTTTAGGCAAGTTTTGGGCCAATTATTCGAAAGAAGTCATCCGACACACGCCGTTCGATGAGTGGGATTTGATATGGAAACGATTTGCAAATCAAGGTTATTTGACATGGTTCGCTGAGGACGAAGCTTGGCTCAACTTGTTCACTTTTTGGAAGAAAGGCTTCAACAAACAACCAACTAATCATAGACTAAGGTCACGAAAACCTGAATACTGTTCGTTCATGCTCATCCGCCTATCCCGATTTCAGACCATTTATGCAAGCTTGTGCGACGGATGAGTCAGTGTGCAGAACACAACAGCATCTATGTCTCAGTCACAGAACCATACACAGTGTGCAATTTGAATACCTGAGACAGTTTCTGACCAAGTACGACCCAGCACATCCAAAATTCGCGTTTCTTTGGAATGTAGCAATAGCTCACAACAAACCTTGGCAGGTGCACTAAATATGCTTACCATGCGTTATTAGTAGGTATGGGCAACCATTTCTAATAATTCGCGCTTTTCTATGGCGCAATTGGTACCATTTATAGTTATGGGCACTATTTAGATTTGAATAATTCGCGCTAATTCGCACTAGAAGAAAAAATTTATGCTAAAATGGCAATAGCATGAACAGAATAGAGTATGCGATAATTTGCGCAAAAACCGCACTTGATTTCATGAAGAATTCGAACACCCAGTTTGCGGTTTTACAGCCGCGTGGGTCAGCCGCGCAATTTAGTGTTCAGAAATTGGTTGCACGTTCGTACGAGGCTGATTTTCTATGACGTGAGTTACGAAAATGCAACCTACTTGATGGTTACAAGAAAAAAGCGGTGCTATGCAGGTAGATTAGATAACAAGTTACGCTTGCCAAAACCGTTTTCAGAGCATTTTTGTATTTTCTCTAATCCGCGCAGCATGGACGTACACTGTACATTGCCCATCCCTATTAACAGTACAATGTATACAAAACCGGATAGTACCTTAAATACTTACTTGTATTTCAGCTTTCCTTGCTCGATAACGACCTGGCCGAGTTTTTGACAAACAATTACCATTTGCTCAAAGAATCATTTGTGTTCGTGATGGGTGACCATGGAAACCGGATTTCTCTCATTCGACAAACAAAGACTGGCGGTTTTGAAGATTCAATGCCTTTATTTTCGATGGCCATACCCGCATCTCTCAGACGGAAACAACCCGAAGTCTCTGAAACTTTGAACAGAAACTCTAAGGTCAAAATTCTAGTACATAACGCATGTAACGTAGGTAGAATGTAAAGCGTTGTGGTTTCTAGCTTCTAACAAGCTTCCACGATCTCTACGTTACGTTTCGGGACATAATAGAAAGACAAGAACGAAGCAGCTGGGAGGAGTTGGCATCTCAGAAGGACTGGACTCACACAGGCACTGATTTTCCAGCCAGTCAAAGTCTTCTAAGACCGATCACTGCAAACCGAAGTTGCGCCGACATCGGCATTGAAGACGCCGACTGCTTCTGCGACCAATTCACAGAGCTGCCACTGAACCATTCAAGAACGATCAACATTTCTCTTGCACTTTTAACTCAGGTGAACGGTGAACTATCAAGTCACTGGAACTGCGCGCCGCTGGCTCTAAACAGAACGCTGCACATAGAGCAGAAAAGATTCGAGGAAGACCAAGTTGTCTTATCGGATGTGGAGGTGTTCAGAGTGAGAGTGGAAGCAGTGCCGTCTGGAGGAGTTTTCCAGGCTCAGATTCTATGCACTCAGACTTTGTGTCACACGGTCGGCTCGATCTCGAGGATTAACGAGTACGGCAGTGAGTCCAGTTGTGTGGAGGATGAAATTCTGAGAAAGTACTGCTTCTGCATCACCGATGACCTCAGCAATCGCTTAGTTTCTGCAGCCGCTGCCACTGCTCACCCTGCTGCCTAAACGTAGACTAGCTAGACACGTTGTCTTTTTGTGTCTTTTGTACAGTAAATTGAACTGCAAGGGCTATAAGGCATTATGTTTCCACAGCGTGTCTCCGTGTAACTTACATATCAACCATCTTACGGAAGGTGCTTGGTTGGGAGGTTCCTAAGCTTAAAAAAGACCACCTGGCCTTTTTCCGAGTTTGTCAGCTTTTATGCAGTTTGTCTTCGTCTGTGGCGTAGTGGTGAGCAATGTCAGCTCCCATGCTGTTAGCGTATGACACGTACCGGAGATTTCCGCTTATAAGACCACCATAGTTAGAAGACCATGGTCTTTAAATAGGTTTTTGTTTCCAGCTATAAGACCATGGTCTTCTAATAGGTGGTCAGAAAACTTGGTTCATAGACACCCATTTTCCAGTTAAAAGACCATGGTCTTAGTTTAATTGACCGATTTTAGCACACAATTAACTGTTTTTAAAGTGAAAAAAAGCTGTCCATCGTGAGAAAACAAAGACAGAAGTACATAATACAGTCAGGCACTTAACGCCGTTTATGGTACCGACACCATATAAGGTGCCGGTACCATATATGGTACCGGTACCGTAGGTAGTGGTACCATATATGGTACCGGCACCATATATGGTACCGTCACCATATATGGTACCGGTACCATATATGGTACCCCCACCTTTGGGGCCTGTGGTGGTACCATATATGGTACCCCCACGTTCGAGGTCTGTGGTGGTACCATATATGGTACCGGTACCATATATGGTGACGGTACCATATATGGCACCCCCACCTTCGCGTTTTTCCGGTACCGGTACCATATATGGTACCACTCCGTTCAGATTTCGCACCATATATGGTAGTGGTACCATACATGGTACCGGTACCATATATGGTACCGTCACCATATATGGTACCGGCACCATATATGGTACCGGCGCCCATGGTCATGGGTAGTGGTACCATATATGGTGCCGGTACCATATATGGTGACGGTACCATATATGGTACCGGTACCATATATGGTACCACCACAGTCGCCGAACGTGGGGGCACCATATATGGTACCGGTACCATATATGGTGACGGTACCATATATGGTGCCGGTACCATATATGGTACCACTACCCTCGGTACCGGTACCATATATGGTACCGGCACCTTATATGGTGTCGGTACCATAAACGGCGTTAAGTGCCTGACTGTAATATATAGATAAAACATGATTCTGATTTTTGTTTTGAACGCAATACAGTACCTGCCATGCTTCAACACAATTTTTCTTTTTGTAATTTCAAGTAAACTTTTACAAGTCAAGCGTAACCTGGTCAGGCATGTCTGGAGCAGTCATCTAGGTGAAAAACAAATTCAACTATTGGCCAAAAATCCTTTTTTGCAGTGAAATAACATTTTCCAGTTATAAGACCATGGTCTTCAAAAGGGCGCCAAAAAGTGACCCTAAATTTGGGCATTTTCCAGTTATAAGACCAGGTCTTATAAGTGGAAAACTCCGGTAGTGGGGTTCGTCCCCGAGTGGTGATTGCCTTGCATGTGGCCCTTCGGGGTTAGTACTGCTAATTGTGGTGTACACATGCATTGTAATAAAGTTTTTTTTAGCTCAGCCGGTTAAAATCTGTTGGATTTAACACATGCCTAACTTTTTCACCTTTCTTTCCATTTTGCTTTCAGTAAACGTTAAAATTTGGCATTCTCAAAAACGAGGGTGTTATCCCTTGCACAGAAAGCATGGTTACACGAACTAGTGGGGCTCTGGATAACAATCGAATCCAACCTAGGCAACAGAATTTGGCGAAAACAAACTTGTTTTACTGTGTTTTGTCTAATTTGTAGTGACGTACAAATAAACAAAATAAACATTGTCATCTTGTTGTTACTCAAACTGCAGTACTGTTAGCTTAGAGAAGTCGAGTTGTCAACACTATCCCATTCTGAGGCCGGTTAAACAGATGGAAATCACGCTTTGCGTGTAAGCACACTGTCAAATTAAGTACTACGACAATCAAATCGCATTCATTGCAGGCGGTGCAACAAGCCTTTCTTGTTCAGTTTTGTAGTCTGTAGGATAGGGTCCGAATGGCGGCACAGAGTCCAGAAGTTGCTGCTCTTCATTGCGCGCGCCGTGACTGGAAGGCTGACTGGCAGGCAGTATCTGATCGTGAGACACAGCACCGGTTTTGATTACATCTGGTCCACTGGTCGAAACTGGAACTTGCATTTGAGGAGGAACGCAGAAGCAATATTTTCTGAGAATTTCATCATCTATGCAGTCCGACTGGTTGCCGTATTTGTTTATCCTAGAAATGGAGCCCATCACAATGTAGTCGCTTCCATTGTAGCGGAGCTGCGCCTGGAACAAGCCGCCAGAAGGAACGGCCTCCACTGTGACTCTGTAGACGTCCTTGTCATGAAAATGTTCGGCCGACGCGTTCTGCTCGTGCGCTTTCTGCTGAATGTGCAGCGTTCTGTTCAGAGCCAATCTGACGCAGTCGAGGTGTGCTGACAAGGCGTCATTCATGTGTTCAATGAGCGCCTCAGAAATGGCGGGCACTCGCGAGTCATTCAGAAACAGTGGAAGAAACTGTTCGCAGAAGCAATGGGCATCCTCGATGCCGATGTCAGCGCAGCTTCTGTTGGCTGTCAGAGGTCTGAGCAGACTTTGGCTGGCCGGGAAGTCGGTTCCTGTGTGAGTCCAGTCTCTCTGATACGAAAAATCCGGCCACTCACCTCTTTGCTGACACTCAATTATGTCTCGAAAAGTCACATAGAGGTCGTGGAAGCTAGCCAAAAGCTGTAACAACAATTTCTCAGATTTTTAGCTTAAATACACTACATCAGTGGATGCTGCTTACAACAGCTTACCGGAGTTTTCCACTTAGTATTCCAGGGGATATAACACGAAAAATCACGTTTCTCAGTGAAAACATTGCCGCCAGTTAGTATCTCAGGGATAAAGCCAAAGCCAGATAACTGGACAAAGCCATGGGATATTAACTGGACAAAGCCATGGGATATTAACTGGACAAAGCCATGGGATATTAACTGGAAACGCCATGGGATATTAACCGGAACAATGTTTTTTTCATACATACAGTATGCGTGAGTAAAGAAAATTATTACAAATTTGACATAAACATTGCCGCCAAGTAATATCTCATGGGATATAAAGCGAAATAGGGTCCATGTAATATCCCAGTGGGTTATTAAGTGGGGTGGGATACTAAGCGGAAATCTCCTGTACGTACTACAGCTACTACACATCCCCTTTCTGTCAGATAAAGGTACTGTTGTACGTATGTAGGAAGTAAAAAAACCGGTCAAAAGTAAAGAGACTGTAAGCACTCAAATTATTATATTTTAAGGAAATTTTCCTTCAAATATTTTCACCCCTTTGCAAAAGCCTAGGTTAAGATAATTGCAGACCTTGGAATTTCTTTGCAAAACTTGAGACAGTTCTGGGTGTTGTTGTCTAAGTGAGGCAGGAACTGCCATTGAGAAGAAAGGCATTGAGTCCTCGAAACTGCCAACCACCGTTCTTCTGATCAAAGAAATACGGTTTCCATGGTCGCCCATTATAAACAGAAATGCATCTTTGAGCAAATGATAGTTGTTCACCAGAAATTCTGACAGGTCGCTGTCCAATAATGACAACTAATCAATAACAAACCTAGATTAAACAGAGGCAAAAGAAAGGAGCGGCATTTACCTTCCAGGGCTTGTCGTGCGCAATGGCCACATTCCAGAACAGAGCAAATTTAGGGTGAGAGGGCTCGTATTTGGTCAGAAACTGTCTCAAGTACTGCAGCTGCACGTTGTGCAGAGCGCGGTGACTGACGCATAGCATGCTCTTAGTTCTGCACACATCTGGGTCGTTGGCGCAGGCCACCATGAACGGTCTGAAGCAACATTTGGCTCACCATTGCTTACGTAGAGCGGCAAACCTTAGTCTGTGATCGGTTGGCTGTTGTTTGAAGCCTTTCTTCTGATACAAGAACATATTGAGCCAAGCTTCATCTTCGGCAAACCAGGTCAGATAGCTCAGATTTGCGAATCTTTTCCAAATCAAATCCCAGTCATCAAAGTAATTGCTTTTAATGAACTCTTTTGAATAATTAGCATGGAACTTGCCTAAACATCATTGTTTCTTTTTTTCTATTTTCTTCCACAGATACGCACCTATGTACATAGATACTAAAATAAACAAGCAATACCTGAAAGGAATGCAAGCCCATTAGGGAAGCTGTTTTCACCAGTTTTGCCAAATCCCTCGAAAATTGTTGTATTGTAAAGGTTTCTGAGCATTTGGAGAGTTTTCGGACACGTTCGCAGAAAATTCAGACGTGAAACTGAATCGAGCACTAGCACGACAACGTGATGGAACCGTTTACTAACTGCCGGAGAGACTAAATTTTGGAGTTTTTCCACTGTAGCATCGGATCTGATTATTTGGGCGTGGAAATTGCTGTAGAACCTCGTACCGTTCTGCCAACATTCCGAATGGATGAACTCGCAGCTTACTTTTGGGAAATTTTGTGATGTCTAAAATTTTGTTTAAAATTACCCATAGTAGAAGTTAAAAATGATGCATTGAACTATGTGTATATTGCAATTTTTCGTGCATGCACAGTATCGTTAAAAAATGAATTTGGATTTTTTTGCCATCAATCAGTCAGAATTGTTTTGGTCGAAATTTTTAGAATGTAGTAAGAAAATAGTTTGTTGCTGTTTTACAAAAACTTTGGCGCGAAAATTCCACCTCTCACTCAGTTTGCGGGAAAGTAACTGAAATACTAGGCGGTTCATAGAAATTCTAATTTCTTCCACCATAATTCTAAGAGAATATTGATTAGCTTTGAAACTTGAAAGCATGATTGAAAATAGGATTGAAAATTGATTAATTATTATTGCGCATTTAACATAAATTGCGTTCTCCTCTGTGTGCCTTAGATATATTTAAGTCTTACCAGGTCAAAGTAGGTGGCATTGCTATAGAAAAAATCTTTGTCATCCTTTCCTCTGAGAATACATTTGTAAGAGCATTCTGGTTCTAGTTGAGAAGATGGTACGGTCATTTGATTCCAGACAAGTGTTTCATCTTCGTAAAGGGCTGTCAATTCTGGTTGGCTGTGGTTGCAGTTCAAATCAAGACTTTTAAATTCAGTCGGAATTTCCACAAACGGTAAAATCTCAGGATCATACAGATTTAACTGAGGAATCTTGCACTGCTTTCGTGTCCCTCTTGTCGGAGTGATAAACGTTTGCGCAGTAGTTAAAGCAGGCGTTGTGGTGGTCAGAGAAGGGACTGCGGTTGAATTGATTAGCTTTAATTCCAATTCTTCCTGTGTGAAGTTCTTCCAAATAGAAACGTTTAAAAGAATATCAACTGCGATTTCGGTTGCGTTATCGGTTGAATTGTTTTTGTACCTGTCCAGAACCAGTCTTCCCTGCCGATTGTAAACATTTCGACCAGAGTCGATCACTTGGAAGGCCAGAAACGGAAGGCAAAGCAAAATACCAACTCGAAAAAAGCGTTGAACCACCTTCTTTGGTCTGCTGTATGAATTTTGCTAAAGTATACATCTGTTCTGTACATGCATATTGAATATTGAAACAATACGTACGGAATCAGTGAAGCTCTGGTCATAGGCAAAACCTGCAAAAGAACAAAATTCAAAAGAATAAAACATGAACCCTATTTCTTATACTAAAAAGAACAAAATCTAACCTCTGAAACTGCTCAGAAACCAAGCAGCAAAGCGAGTATCCATAGTTTTGAGTGGAAAACGCCCAGGTCAAGGTAACCTAATCAGAGCCTTCATTTCCAACAAGTCTATACAATTCTCTCAGGTTTAAACTGGTCAACGTTGCAGTGGTCTGCCTAAACGGAGAAACAAACTGCCAGGCCATCTTAAACTGGCCGTAGTGCGTAAGTGAAAATCAGTCGCGACCCTAAAATTCTGATAATGTCTATGCAGAACTAGACCGGGTCTTAGATAAAAATTGTCCTTCCACAACGTTAGATCTTATACTCAGGTCAGGGAAAAACCGAAAAATATAGTAGACTTCGCAATGATGAATAGACAAACTGACGGTGCGTGTAATTGATTGAGCAACGATGAGTTAATCTGTTTTTAATTTATAATATTTAACGCTACATCTATTGCGAAGAACGCTACCGCCTTGAGACAATTTCGATAGTCTAGGCTAACTTTTCATCGTCGGTGCTGAATATCTATTTAGTGTTTTTACCGAGTGAAATCCAAACATAGAAGTCAGCTGGGCGGGCAGGCGCTTAGCGCAAGTCGCGTGTCTGCTATCAGCTCGAAGTTATTCATGTGTATTGTTTGTTTTGTTTGTACGTACGTACCGTAGATGCGCATTGTTTGTATAGTTTGACAAGGTTCTCCACGGGATGGCGTCACCGACAACTGTAAACTTGCCAAAGTCGACCTGTTGTTGTGGTCTGTGTTCGGTCAAGGTTGGATGTTTTGCTTTGACCTGGTTCTTTGCGCTGTCTGCCCTTATCGTTATCGTATATTTCGGTGCGCTTTTCAATTTTCATGAAATAATATGTACATACTGTAGTAATCTTTTTGGCCGAAATAGAACGTTTTAGCCATACTTCTTCTGGGGAATAATCCACAACATTGGAGTCAGGGAGTTTGTATACTTTTGGTTGTTTGTGGCTGTATCACGTTAGTCTTAGACGCTTTCACGCTCTACGCACTATGGAAACGTAGCCACTATTGGCTTTGGCCTATTTTAATTGCTTTGGCAAGTTTTTTCGTTCGTTTACTGCGACCGTTTGCGTGTTTTATATTTTAGGTTCCAATTGTTTTATTGAGTGCTGCAGGATTTATATTTACGCTGTTGGCTAGTATTGAAGCAAAGGACGCCGTCATGTTCGGAGTGTGTATTGGCTTCGGTCTTATCGCTTTGCTGGCTGGCTGGTACACGCTTGTCACACTATGGTGCTATCGCCATTTCAAACGTACGAAGAATTATATGACAAACAGACGCTCTGCTGCTGCTGTTGTTGCCATTGAACAAAACCGTAAGCAGACGCTTGATTCTAAATCTGAAGAAACTGAAGCAAATGGTAATGAGGAGTTTGAAGAAATTGATACAAGGTTTTGACTGCTCAGACAGACCCCTAAAATACTCACCCCACAGGTCTCTTACTGTTTTTATGTATTGAAGTTATTTACATATTGGTAGGACAACTAAAACAATTCTGTTTTACATGCAGTAAAGAGTTTTAATCTGAAATACAGTAGCAGTACTTTCTGTAAATGTCATGTGCAATGCAGCTAGACTGGTTTCCGTACTTGTTGATTCTTGATATCTCTCCTATCACATTGAAACCGCTTCGACTGCTTACAATCTGAGCCTGAAACAGCGCCTCGGACGGAGCGGCTTCTACAGTTACTCGGAAAGTATGCTTCTCCTGTTTGAAGAACTCAGCAGTTTCTCTCTTGTCGTGCGTTTTTTCCTGGGCAGAAATTGTTCGATTGACACTCAATTTGGCGCATTTCGTATAGTTTTCAAGCCGACTGTTGATATTTTGGATTAGAGCTTGCGAAACTCTGTCTACGCGGGAGTCGTTCAAAGGCAGATTGTTGAATTTTTCGCAGAAACAGTGAGCGTGCTCAATGCCTATATCAGTGCAGCTTCTTCTGCCATCCAACGGTCTCAAGAGGCTCTGACTGGCCGGAAAGTCAGTGCCTGTGTAGGACCACTGCTTTTGACTTGAGAAACCGTGCCACGCATCTCTCCTTTGACTCTCAATTATGTCGTGAAAGGTGACATAGAGATCATGGAAGCTGGTCAATAGCTGAAATAAGTCTGTACATAATTGTAGGTAGTACACTACCAATTTCGGGACTTCGAAAACTCCAACTGCAGGATGTGAAAATTTACTAATACTTATGATCTTCGGCTACAGAAAATGCTACCTTAGCATTTCTTGTCAGCACTTGCGCCAACTCAAGGTGTTCTTGTCTGAGTTTGTCTGGCACCGACATTGCAAACAGAGGCATGGCGTCTTCAAAAGCGCCGATTACAGTGCTACGGAGAGAGGCAAATCGTTGACCATGGTCGCCCATCACAAACAGAAAGGCGTCTTTGAATAGGTAGTAGTTTTGTGTCAGAAAAGTTGCAAAGTCTTCATCTACCAAACTCACCTACAAGTAAATGGACAGTAGTGGATGTGCAAAGATACTCGTAGTGCAGATACCAACCTGCCAAGGCAAATCATGTCCCAAGGCAACGTTCCAAAAAAGGGCAAATTTTGGGTGTTGGTGATCGTATTTGTCCATAAACTGTCGCAGATACTCAAGCTGGACGTTGTGAAGTTTTCGATGGCTCAAGCAGAGACTATTGTGAGTTGTGCAGACTGAATAATCTTTTTCGCAAGCCTGCATGAATGGCCTGAACAAGCGGATGTTCATTTTTCGTGTAAAATTGCCCCTAACTTTACGTACCTGAGTCTATGAGTGGTGGGCTGCTCTCTGAAACCTGCTTTCAGGTAAGTAAACAGATTGAGCCAAGCTTCGTCTTCTCCAAACCACGTCAAGTAGCTCAAGTTTGAGAAGCGATTCCAGATAAAGTCCCAGTGATCGTATGTTGTGTTGTACAGAATTTTCTTCGAATAATTGCCCCAGAACTTTCCTAAACTCCTGCTAAATACACAAAAACATTCTGCGAAACGTTTTGCTACCAGTCAAGAATGCAAGCCCATTAGGAAAGCTGTTTTCGCCAGTCTTGCCAAACCCTTCGAAGACTGTGGACTTGTATAGTTGTTGAAGCACCTTCAGACTCTTCGGACACATTCGAATAAAGTTCAGACGGGAAACTGAGTCAAATACGATTAGCACGACGTGATGAAATCTTTGGTGAATCGGCTGTGGCACTAGGCTTTTAAGCTTGTTTAGAGCAGTCTTGTTCACTATAATCTGAGCGTGAAAGTTGCTATAAAATCTAGTCCGATTGTTGAAGCATTCTGCATGGATGAACTCGCAGTCAACAGTTGGATAGTTGGTGGATGTCTGAAAATTTAAACTAATGAAAACGGTCTCGACAATAAATGCTGACTCTTCTAACCGGGTTGAAGTGAAATTGTTTCCCATAGAACCAACTAAAATCGTCTATCCCACGCAGAATACACCTGTAATAGCAATTTAAATCAACCAACTCCATTTTGTTCAATTCTGCTCTGTCCCAAATCAGTAATCCATAGTTAGTCAGTTTTGTCAGTTCCGGCTGGGTGTGATTGCACTCAAAACTACCCTCAGGTGGTTTAAAGCTTTTCGGAATCTGCACATGAGGCATCACTTCTGGGTCGAATGGGTCAAAACTTGGGATTTCGCAAAAATTTTCTGACTTTCCTCCACCACTGTCAGTCGGTTTACTTTGAGGTCGAGACACGACCATCGATTGTTTTAGTGGCTTTTGTGGCAAACAAGAAGTAAGGATTTGCGTCAAGCAAACAATACTCACAGCTACACATACAGAAAACAAACTTAGAATAAATTTAGAGATCGTCTGTGTCCGATGTTCAACCATCTATGCGGATACAATGGTATTCTGTTTGCAGTATTTTAACGATGAATTCATCTATAGGCCAGCTGTACGCTCTGACACCGTAATTTTTATGTGCATTCATGGCGCTCCAGTTAAAATTACAGGGCTTCTCCCTCTGTACAAAGAACTCGTGCAGAATTTCCTAGTCTAAAAGGGCCAAATTAGCGAGTTTCGCGCAGTACCGGTTGAACTTTGCAGTTGCCTATGTCATTAGTTTTTGAAAGGGAGTTGTGTGCTTTGAGAGTAAAATCACTTCACCACAAATTGCATCATTTGGGACAAGTAACGGAATAAATTAATTAACTCCCTAGTTTGAGCTAAAATCACGTTCCTGCTTGAGTGATCCGTCTTGTGAGTGAGCCGTTAGATGCAGCCTATACAAACAGGACTATGAACCAAACTGCGCCGTCGACTCTGTTTCGAATTTCAGCCGGATTCGTATATCTGTCAATCAACAGTTTCGGTCTGTTGGCGTACTCATTTGTGATCATGGCCCTTGTAAAATATCGGCAGAGCTTTTCGCATTCGTTTTACGGCTTGCTCAAGTGTCTAGCCGCTGCCGACATCGGCTACATGAGCACAAACATGCTGGTGGCAGTTCCGCAGACTTTCTTAGGCAAACAAATCTACGGCAACAAGCTAGAAGTTTTCCTCTCGGCTGGAAACCCGCTTTTCTACGTAAGTTTAGTGCTCTCTAGCTTTGCTATATGTGTGGACAGATTTTCGTGTTTTATTTTCCCACGCGTGAACAGTTTGTTCTTCGACTATCCTAGAATGTATCTGGTGATTTGTTTCTGCTGGACTGTTTCCGTTCTGATCTTGATTTGCGTTGAAATCCTAATTGACTGTCCGAACAAATTCGACACCTCTAGCCTCCGCTACATGTACATGTGCTCAAATGGCGCCAATTTCAAATATTTGCTGTTATTGTTTCAATTTACTAAGACCTTGCTAATCGTAATGGTCGTTCTGTACACTGCAATTTTTGTCTACGTCAAGTTTCACAACCGAAACTCTGTCGGCGTGCAGAGCACGGCAGGAACGGAGGCTAGATCGAGGGCGTCGAATGAACTAAAGATTCTGATCCAGGGTTGTTTGATCTGCGCCATGTTGTGGCTAGAGGACTTTTCTTTCTGGTTCCTGCCCTTGATCGTAACAAGCAATTACGCTGCTGTGCTGACGATGTTTGTTGGAGGCTTGAATTGTGCCATCAACCCTATCATTTACTTTTGTTTCTCTACTGTCATGCGGAAAAATATCTTGAAATTGTTTAATTACGTTCATTTATCTGATTTGAATGCCGCTGTTAGCGTGCGTGCGAATACCTGGGCGCCTGACTAACAGGTCGTTCAGAGAACACGTTTCTTAACGTTGTTTTCGACTGTATTTAGTGGTGATTGGCGTCAATTGACGTAAGTACTCACTTTTTTCTCAATTTTGAAGTTAAGTTTGACGTTTTCAAATTAGTAACCAGTTTCTGCTCACCTCTTCTTTTGCTATTTAAAGCGCTCCTTATTTGCACTATTGTCACTTTCCTTCAAGTTGCTGCATTCTTTTGGAAATAATGAATAAAATATTTCTCACCCTTTGCGCACTGTTCGGCTGCTTTTGCGCCGTGAACGCCTCAGCCTCATTAGCGGCGCCACTAATTAAATTCGGTGCCGAAAAGTTAGCCAAGTGCATTCTGGCGAAAGCTGAAGAAGACAGACGCCGATACAAGCGCAGTTCAGGTATGCTAATAATTTTGTCAAATCAGTCACATTAATTACGTTCCCCATCATTTACCTTTTACTTTAGCTTTTTGCGCCTTTTGAAGCCGGTTAGATCTTGGCTTTACAGAGAACATAGAACAGTCACGTGTGTTGTAGGTTCTGGTGAAGGATTCGATATCGGCGGCCTATTTGGAGGACAAGGGGGTTCAGCAGCTGATGACCCGATTTGCCGTTTGCTTGATCCGCTTACAGATGCAGCCTACAATACAGTAATCAAACAATTGATCGGCGTCCTGGGATTAGGAAGAACTGATTCAGAAGCTTCAGAGGAGGATTCAGATTACTTGGTATGTCACGCATTCAGCGCAAAAATCGGTGCAATCGGTGGATCGGTGCAAAAATCTATTTGCAGGCAGAAGATCTGGACGGTCTGAGTAGGGAAGAACTTCTGTATCTGTTGAAGAAAGCTCTGATGAAGAACAAACTCAACCGCCGGCAAAATTTGGGGGCAGAAATGTCGGAAGAAAGACGAGATGAAAGCGAAAGGAGTGGGCAGTCTGACAGCTTCAAGTTGCCTGGTACGTATGTGTGTTTCGGAGCTTTTCCTACTTACTGTAGTTGTGACTCACCCAAGTTTTAATTTTAGGCCAAGACTTAGTGGGTGGTCTTCTGAAGCAGGTTAACCCGAGCAAGCTTAGCGATGCAGTGGGCAGTTTGAACCCATTCAGAAACACTGGTGGCGGCGGCGGTTTGTTTGGGTTCCTGAACAAGTAGAAACTTATCGATTCGGTTTTGTTGCCAAAGAGCCAATTTTGTATTGTTATGTATACGAACAGCCAACACTGACTTTTGTACCTTCTGATGAAAACGTTGAACAACTTAAATGTTGCGGTAGCCATGTACCTGCACGGTCACAAAAGATTCAAAATCCTCGGAGCAACATTCCACTGAGGCTAGCAGGTCCAGTTTCTTGCGTTCTGTCTCTTATCCCACCGTGCCCGTTCCTACACCGCAGTCCGAAGCTGTACCTTGCTTTTCGGCCGTCATTACAAGTGAACGACTTGTACGATGTAATCCGAGCGGAATACAATGGTAATTTTGTTTGTTTTTAACGATGATGTCATCTATAGGCCAGCTGTACGCTCTGACACCGTAATTTTTGTGCATTCATGGTGCTCCAATTAATATTATAGGGCTTCTCCCTCTTTACATAGAACTCGTGCAAAACTAGTCTAAGGGCATTAGCCTGTTTCGCGCAGTACCGGTTGAACATTGCAGTTGCCTATGTCATTAGGTTTTGAAAGGGAGTTGTGTGCTTTGAGAGTAAAATCACTTCACCACAAATTGCGTCAATTGGGACAAGTAACAGAATAAATTAAGTAACTCCCTGGTTTGAGCTAAAATCACGCTCCTGCTTGAATGATCTGTCTTGTGAGTGAGCCAAACAAACAGGACTATGAACCAAACTGTGCCGTCGACTCTGTTTCGAATTTCAGCCGGATTCGTATATCTATCAATCAACAGTTTCGGTCTGCTGGCGTATTCATTTGTGATCATGGCGCTCATAAAATATCGGCAGAGCTTTTCGCATTCTTTTTACGGCTTGCTCAAGTGTCTAGCCGCTGCCGACATCGGCTACATGAGCACAAACATGCTGGTGGCAGTTCCGCAGACTTTCTTAGGCAAACAAATCTACGGCAACAAGCTAGAAGTTTTCCTCTCGGCTGGAAACCCGCTTTTCTACCGAAGTTTAGTGCTCTCTAGCTTTGCTATATGTGTGGACAGATTTTCGTGTTTTATTTTTCCATGCGTGAACTCTTTCGTCTTCGACTATCCTGGAATGTATCTGGTGATTTGTTTCTGCTGGACTGTTTCGGTTCTGTTTTTGATTTACGTTGAAATCCTAATTGACTGTCCGAACAAATTCGACACCTCTAGCCTCCGCTACACGTATATGTGCTCAAATGGCGCCAATTTCAAATATTTGCTGTTATTGTTTCAATTTACTAAGACCTTGCTAATCGTAATGGTTGTTCTGTACACTGCAATTTTTGTCTACGTCAAGTTTCACAACCGAAACTCTGTCGGCGTGCAGAGCACGGCAGGAACGGAGGCTAGATCGAGGGCGTCGAATGAACTAAAGATTCTGATCCAGGGTTGTCTGATCTGCGCCATGTTGTGGCTAGAGGATTTTTCTTTCTGGTTCCTGCCCTTAATCGTAACAAGCAATTACGCTGCTGTGCTGACGATGTTTGTTGGAGGCTTGAATTGTGCCATCAACCCTATCATTTACTTTTGTTTCTCTACTGTCATGCGGAAAAATATCTTGAAATTGTTTAGTTACGTTCATTTATCTGATTTGAATGCCGCTTTTAGCGTGCGTGCGAATACCTGGGCGCCTGACTAACAGGTCGTTCAGAGAACACATTTCTTAACGTTGTTTTCGACTGTATTTAGTGGTGATTGGCGTCAATTGACGTAAGTACTCACTTTTTTCTCAAATTTGAAGTTCAGTTTGACGTTTTCAAATTAGTAACCAGTTTCTGCTCACCTCTTCTTTTGCTATTTAAAGCGCTCCCTATTTGCACTATTCTGACTTTCGTTCAAGTTGCTGTATTCTTTTGGAAATAATGAATAAAATATTTCTCACCCTTTGCGCACTGTTCGGCTGCTTTTGCGCCGTGAACGCCTCAGCCTCATTAGCGGCGCCACTAATGAAATTCGGCGCCGAAAAGTTAGCCAAGTGCATTCTGGCGAAAGCTGAAGAAGACAGACGCCGATACAAGCGCAGTTCAGGTATGCTAATAATTTTGTCAAATCAGTGGCGTATCCAGGATTTTTGAAAGGGGGGGGTGTAAAATTTTGAAAATGCCTGGCTGCGCCGCTGCCCAACCAGCGTAAGAAAATTTAGCAAAATTAGCCTTCAAAAGCGCGTTTAAAACGCATTCAGAGCTTAAAATTAATAGAAATTACAAGTTTTAGTAGTTTATAATGGCCTGGTTGGGCTTCTGCCCGACCAGGGCGAGAAAATTTTGAAAATTTAGCCTTCAAAAACGCATTTAGAAGGCATTCTGAGCACAAATTAGACAGTTTTAGTACATAATATATTTTTGACAGACTTTTTCTTCCTACCTCCACCGCAAAGGGGGGTGTACACACCCTACACCCCCCTGGATACGCCACTGTGTCAAATCAGTCGCATTAATTACGTTCCCCATCGTTTACCTTTTACTTTAGCTTTTTGCGCCTTTTGAAGCCGGTTAGATCTTACAGTGAATATAGAACAGTCACGTGTGTTGTAGGTTCTGGTGAAGGATTCGATATCGGTGGCCTATTTGGAGGACAAGGGGGTTCAGCAGCTGATGACCCGATTTGTCGTTTGCTTGATCCGCTTACAGATGCAGCCTACAATACAGTAATCAAACAATTGATCGGGGTCCTGGGATTAGGAAGAACTGATCCAGAAGCTTCGGAGGAGGATTCAGATTACTTGGTATGTCACGCATTCAGCGCAAAAATCGGTGCCAGCAAATCAAGCAAAATTAAAATCAAATCAGGCAAAAATCGGTGCAAATCCGCGCAATCGGTGGATCGGTGCAAAAATCTATTTGCAGGCAGAAGATCTGGATGGTCTGAGTAGGGAAGAACTTCTGTATCTGTTGAAGAAAGCTCTGATGAAGAACAAACTCAACCGCCGGCAAAATTTGGGGGCAGAAATGTCGGAAGAAAGACGAGATGAAAGCGAAAGGAGTGGGCAGTCTGACAGCTTCAAGTTGCCTGGTACGTATGTGTGTTTCGGAGCTTTTCCTACTTACGTACTGTAGTTGTGACTCACCAAGTTTTAATTTCAGGCCAAGACTTAGTGGGTGGTCTTCTGAAGCAGGTTAACCCGAGCAAGCTCAGTGATGCAGTGGGCAATTTGAACCCATTCAGAAACAATGGTGGTGGCGGCGGTTTGTTTGGGTTTCTGAACAAGTAGAAACTTATCGATTCGGTTTTGTTGCCAAAGAGCCAATTTTGTATTGTAATGTGTATGAACAGCCAACACTGAGTTTTGTTCTGATGAAAACGTTGAACAACTTAAATGTTGCGGTAGCCATGTACTTGCACGGTCACAAAAGATTCAAAATCCTCGGAGCAACTTTCCACTGAGGCTAGCAGGTCCAGTTTCTTGCGTTCTGTCTCTGATGCCACCGTGCCCGTTTCTACACCGCAGTCCCAAGATGTACCTTGCTTTTCGGCCGTGATTACAAGTGAACGACTTGTAGAGCTATGTCCCGTGCCACGGCTAACCGACAGTTCGAGTTGAGGGAGTTCGGAGTCACACAAGTACCCGGGCACGGTGTGAGCAATGAGGACGTATTTTTCGTACGGTTCTGAAACAGTGCAAAGCAGACAATTTACAATTCAAGTCGAGACAACTCACGAAGTTGTAGAATAATTGGGCCCCCGTGTGATCGGCGATTTAGCACGTTGAAGCAGGTACTAGCGTAAGGGTATACGGTGACCACGGCATTGATGTTGTTGTAAAAAGCGATCTTGAAACGCAACACTTCGTCGTTGTGTTGGGGAGCGCCTGTACGAAAAAGCTCTTCAGTGTTCTAATTCTACCTCCATTTCACCTGGACGTAATTGTATTGATGCTAAAAGCAAGACTGAAATACGGAAGCTGTACATAGCTCGATTGCGTATGTACTGTATGGACTGATGCATTTTTCTCGATTACCACACGCACAGCGCATAAACAACAACCTTCGATGTAGGTTTCTAAGAACGCAGTTCAACTATGCTAACGTTATTAGTTGCATGTTGTCTTTTTGGGCTGACACAATCTCGCTCTATAAACGTAACTTTTCACAAAAAACACGTGCCGTCTGGGTACACTGTCAGAGCTCACTACACGCAGCGGGAAAGTAACTGCATAGTGTACAGTGAGATAGGCCATGGCTATGTTCTCCGTAAGTTATTTTCCTACTAAAATATCTAGTTGACAAAGTTGCAGAGGCAGATGTGACCCAGCTTCATGCCGACGGAAAGACGGACGTGGAGAAATGTGCGGGGCGACTTGTCAGATACGTTTTCTATTTGGAATTGTCCAGCGACAAAACAGGCCGTCAGCCAAATTGGGAATACAAGTGCTACTTGAAGATCGAATATGGCTTCTTACCTAATAAGAGCAAGAAAACGTTCTGCAGATTCAAATCGTGTCGCAGTCGTGGCTGGAAGATGCGCATCGAGGGCAGAATCAGTCACCGACAAAGGGCGTGTCGTGAGCATGCCAAAGGTGTCGACTTTGACGTCAATGTTTATGTGTTCGGAGCATAAATGATTAATAATAATTGACCGACTGATGCAATACTGGTGGCCGATTAGATCACTACTTTTTGTCTAGACAGTCAAAGTTTGCCAAAACCATTTGTTATGCACGTGTTTGCAGCGTGGTGCGCCCATTTTCAGTTGGGTCGCGCGCGCCGTCCTAGACATGCCCTAGCGATAGCGCTAGACCGGTTGAGTTGGTCGTTACTTTGTCCACTCCAACACACACTCATGGCCGTCTCTCTACCCGACGAGCTCTAGCTAACCGTCTTCAAACAGCTGAAACCTGGCTATTGGCTGAACCTGCAACTGGTCTGCAAAGACTTCCGCAGAGTGATCGTGGCGCACGAGAAGTCGGTGGAAGCTGTGGACATTCTGACCGAGTTTCTCATCCCCGACGTGACCAACTTGGACGAGCACTCGTTCGACATGGACTTCATCGATTTGGACCATCTGATTCTGTTTCTGGTGCGGCAGTACCCCGGTCTGAAGAGTCTCGGTCTGCGCGGCTCTCCTATCTATCTTTCCTGGGCCGATCTGATGCACCTGAGCGAGTATTTCCCAAAACTGGAGTGTCTCGACCTCAGTCGTATCTACAGCTACCCGAAGGTCAGTCAGAAAGCACTCTGTGCCCTGCCGCAGTTCAGACAGTTGAAAGTGTTGACTATGAATGGCCCCTGGTCGGATGGAAGTGGAAGATTCAGCTTCGCCTTCCCGCCCATTCACCAGATGAAAGCGTTGCGCGAGATGTCCTTCAAGAATTCTGACCTGGTTATCCCGTTGCTCAAGCTACTCAGCAGTTCCGGCCACTCTCTTCCACTGCTAAAGACTTTCCGCGTTGGTTCGCCGCTCGAGCGCACTTTTACTGAGGAAGAAATCGAAGTGCTGCTCTGGTTTTTGAAGGCGCAGAATCAGTTGGAAGAGGTTGAGTTGTTCGAGCTCAAAGTTCATTCTCGCCTGCAGAGTTGCAAATTGCTCTATCAGCTGATGGCGCTTCCTAAACTGGCCAAGCTCTCTCTCAAGGACTGTAAATATCAAAGCGGAGTCAACGGACACGGAAAGCCGGCCTACGATGTTTTCGCGTTCAGTTTGGCTAAAGGACACGCTTTTACATTGGTGCCCTAGAGTCGAAGGTTTTCTTCTATTTACTGTTCTATCGACTTGACCTTTGTATAGATTAACACACTGCTGGTAATAAATTGGTAATTTGATGTGTTTGTTATAATGAACTTGACCGTTGAAGAGTGAAATAAAGGCGGAATTGCATTAAAGATATGAATCCAATGAGCAACTAATCAAAAATAGAAATTAATTTAACTGCTTGTTTGAACGCAATCAAAACTGATTGAGTTGCCAAGGTTTCGGTTCGAGATTGCAATACAACCAATCTTTTCGAAATCAACCTAGCCTTCTTGACGAAAGAGCGAACACTGAGCAGAGGAACTAAATCTCTCTTGTTCTGCTCGTCTCGTCTTGCATGTTTGCGTTCTTCAAGTGTTCTTACAGTAATAACACGGCTTTCTGTTCGCTTAAAGGGGTGATTTCTAAGGGTAAACCTCTGCGGAACCGAATTTATTGTTTCTGTTCTGAAATTTATATCTGTATACTGTAGGCTTCGGAGTTTGTCTGTTTTTGGATCCAACTTCAGTGCATTGTTTAGCTTTTAGTACAGATCTGGCCGCTCCGAACGTCCCAGACCTGGTTCTGCTTGTTCTTTTCTGTGTCTCTGTACCGGTCTATCTTCTCTTTCTTTTCACCATCTTCAAACACCGCAAGCAAGAGCCGTTCAATCATGCCTTCTACCGGCTTTGCTTTTCCATCGGCTGCTTCGACATATACATGTTGCTGGACGGGTGGTTGCTGGGCAAGTTCCCCACCTTCGGCTGGCTCTATACCGACCGCCTGGTCAGAACTGCGCCGCGCTTCTTCGCCAAGTTCTTCATGATCGGTACCTGGGTGTGTGTGCTCGGCCAGTTCTCGGGGGTTTTGTTGCTGGCCCTCAACAGACTCACCACTCTGGTCTTAATCGAGAGAGATCTGGTACGGACCATACTGTTCTTACTTCTTAGGATCCGGAACCCTATTGTGGGCCTCAGAAACCCAATTTAGCGCTTTATATAGGGTTCGGAACCCTATTTATGGACTGGAACCCTATTTTGTACTTCAGAAACCCAATTTAGGGTTCTGTAACGCTATTTTGGGCCTAGAGGAACCGAAATTAGTGTTTCGGAACCCAATTTTGGGCATCAAAAACCCTAATTGGAGTTTCGAAACCCTGTTTAGGGTCTCTAAAACCGTAACCAGGGCTTCTGGACTCTCTTTCCGGGTTTCAAATAGGGTTTCAAAAAAATCGCCCCAAGAATCTGGCTGGTGAAATTTTCTCCGAAAATCGGGCCTGGGGAAATTACCCCCTTTCCCCCCTAACTACATGTATGCTTGTAATAGTACTTTGAAATGAGCCAGTAAAAAGTGTGGTCAGATTTGTGCGTGTGCCGTCCTCTGGAATGAAACGCTACTGCTCTTATAAAATGGCTGATGGGTGTTGAGGTGTGGGACAATGTCAAAGCGATCATTCTGGGCCAGTGGTTGACGGTGCTTGTGTTGGTGAGTCCTCAACTCGGACTCCACTTTCACTACCACATCGATAACGTCACCGACGAGTTAGGCGTGGTGGTCTGGACCGACCCTGATTGGCAGGTACGCTGCTTACATAGTATTGGTCGATTGGTGCTGACCTTGCAGAAAGGCTACTTCAACCTGTTGCTGGGCAGCAACGCCGTAATCAACGTGACGACATCGTTGGTTTACCTGGTGATTTTCTGGAGCGTCCGAGAGCAGATCAGTCACCTCGGTAGTCAGTCCTCTGGACTGAAGAGTGATCTCAAGTTGGCTGCGTTCGGTTTTTGCATGTTCTTGTTGATGTTGGTCTATGGAGCGTACGCCTATCTGATGTCGACCGCCAACAACAACAAGCATGCGTTTCTGCAGTACGCGCAGATATTTTGGGTTATCGCTGATGTGTTTTCGTGGGCTAATCCTTACTTGTGTATCTTGTTCAGCTCTAAGGTGCGCACCCATTTGAAGGCGGTGATTACTTGCACTGAAGTGCACGGCGCTGTGACGCAAGTGAAACCGGCTGCTAGTAGAAGTAGAACTGTCCGCAAATAAAATTAGTTTACTACTACTTTTTGAAATCTTCATTTTGGCGCAGAACGATTTTTTGTGTATTTTTCATTTTTTTCGTCTAGATTTGAATGTGAACCTTGATTTTCATCTAAACTACACTGAAGGCAGCTAAAGGTACACAGTCTATGTATGGTCCACACGGGTCAACCGCGAGTTCAAACTTTTCCATATGTATTTTGTTAGAGGTAGATAGATAGATGTATTTTGTTATATTCTTGTTCGCTTGCAATAGATTTATTGTCACTCTTACTATACTGAATGCAAGAATATATTCTTGCTGTATGTAGTGGCAGTATATTTGTTGATGACGTCGTTTGAATACATTATTTCTTATGAACAATTACACAGATTAGACCCGTAGATTATTGGACACAGAAATAATCCACTGGGGGGACTTTACACACTGGGCGTCGAAAGATCGGTGTGAACAAGACTAAAAATCCATAATGCGAACTGTCCAAGTCCTTAAATTGTAGAAGAAAAGTCGCTTGTACAGTAAATACTTATTATCTGATTGTTCTATTGTATTATTACTGTTGTTTGTCTGTTAACCGTTGTGTACTGTTGTGTTGTGTTTGTGCCTAACCAGTAAACCATCTGAACGCTTAAAACTTTAACAGTTTACTGGGTAAGAAGGTGAGAACTAAGAGTAATTAGCCGTTCAGTTCATGTCCAGGTGGGGCCAAAAACTTGTACTGAGGTATTAGTCTGCACCGTCTGCCTCTGAAGTCTGGCATGTAAGGGAAACAACAACACTTGCAAACCCACTGACGGTTTCCGTCCCTGAAATACAATTTCAGTCGGTGCAAACGAAACACTGAGGCGGAAGGCTCGGCTCGTCAAAGGCAGAACGGTAGGGGCTCACCGCATTTTGATGCACCGTGTCATTTCGAACGAATTCAGCAGTTCTTTCTTAGTCTCGCTGACCTTCGGAAGGGCAATTTTCTTGTTCGGCCAAACCTTACACTCTCTGCCCGGTTTTGTGATAGGTTCATACTCGAGGGTGCACGGGTTGTTTTGCTGGTAGCCGCCCATGTCGCTCGGTTGGCACAGTCGTTCGGCCACCCAGACGTTGTTGGAGAGACCAGAGAATAACCTAGAACCAAGGTTTGGCTTTTATTCTGTCACAGTCAGCTGTTCCTTGCCTCCTGCTGCATCTTCCACTGCCGCACGATTGCTGATAAGAACACATTCCGCACGGTCTTTTGTCCCTGACCAGACCACCCACATAATCCATCATATTTTGGATGGCCGGTCCGTATAAAGCGTCGACTCGTTTGTAGAAAATGTGACGATAACACTGCGGACTCAGTTGCTCCCGATAACGTCTGCCCCAGCGCTGGGAGTAATGCGTTTTGTCGTTGTCGGAGCTGTGGAACCAGACGCAAGGGCCCCACGGACTCCAGATGGGACAGTTAGGAGTTTTCTCGCCCAAATCGTAGAGCAATGCTAGTTGAGCCTCTCCTGAAATCGGAAACCATTCACAGATTTAGATTGTACGTACGTAAATGCGTATACAGATTCAATAGCTCAAACAGAACGAACTGCTGAAAAACTCACCAATTGCGAAAAAGCCCAGTAAAACGGCAAAGCAAATAGGTGGAGGCTCCATTAATGTCTGTTAAGAGCACAAGGTCAATATGGGTTTGTTTTCGAGACAATCTGACACGGATCCGTAATCGAATTTCCAGCGGCCGTTTCGGAGAGTTTGCAAACCAGTCAATCCGGATTTGTTACTCGATCACTGCATGTTTTCGAGTAATTTTACACTTCCCTAGGAGACAGAACTGGTTTATTGCGTAAATCTAAAACCTGTTTCTTACATATCGCTACAAAGTAAGTACGTACAATGTATGTATGTATTGTACATCAACACTACTTAGCTAAGTCTAACTAAAATCCTAGCGTTTCTCTATCAAGACACTGTACGGTTTTGCATAGAAAACCATTTCAACTTTCGGGTCCGGCTCTAAGCTATATTCTTCGCCAGCAACTTTGCAGAACTTCAACTGTTGCAAGAGATTAGCAATTAACAAGAACAGAACATTTTTTGCATGTTGTTCTCCCATACAGGCACGCCGTCCACCGCCAAAAGTGTACACGTTTCGGACCTGCTCTTTATTCAGTCGCCCGTTCTTCATGAAGTGTCTCTCCGGCTCAAACTGGCTTGCATTCGGGCCAAAGTCGCCGTTTTCATTCATATGAATCCAGTAGACATTTGCCATAGCTGCTGTTCCTGGCGGGATGGTGTAGCCAGCTAAAACGTTTCTGAACAGTTTTCTGAATTAGTTTGACCTTATTAGCACCAATCTTAGCCTCGTTGACATTGACACGAGGAAACGAGACCGAGACTGCCGGTCTGAGTCGCAAGGTTTCTTGAATGCAGGCTTCCAAAAATGGCATTCGTTCTTTGTCAGACGTCTTCGGTGCGCTATCTCCAAGAACCTACGCTCGAATGTATGGTGTCATGGGCCAAAATGTAAGGGTGTGGACTCGGTTGGGGAGGGGAGGAGCTTGAAACACTACTGAAGTCCTAGGATAGCAGTTCGTCTTAAACTATTCCATAAACGTAGTGGCCTAAATTTGGCCGGGTATCACCTTTTCTCAATAAAGGTGGGATAACTCATTTCAGCAGAAGAGATCGTTGATTACTGATTCCCTAAAATCAGCAGCCTAATCTCCCGGGCGTATAGGTACTGTAAATAACTGGAACGGCCACCCCTCATACTGTACATCCTATGGGTCAATAAGCGTGTACAGACCACACAATACTGTATTATAACGAAAAAGAACAACTTGCGAAATTTCCTGATAGCATTTGTCCTGGATTTCAGGGTATACAGTCATCAGTAAGAAGAACCAATTGAGCGTGGCTTGAGTTGAATCAGTAGCACCTAAAACCTTGTCTGCCAGGTAAGATGGTGGACACATGAGGACACACCTCCGAACACATCGAATAGAACCACGATCAGAACATCTGAATCTGTCAGATGGACTTTGTTTTCCTTGTTAACGGCCTCCTGCTCGACCAAAATGGCGTCCACAAAATCGCGCACCAAACCTAAAGATTGCGTTCTTTGTTGGTTCAGAAATACTAACAATTGGTAAACCTTCTTTGCGACTCTTTCGATGATCTTCCACTTTCCGACCAATTATTGCTTTCATTTCCTCCTGCATTTGCAGAATATTTCGACAGACCGGAAGCCAGTGCAGTGGAAGATATTTAACAAAGGGAAGTGTGTCAATCATCATGAACTTTGTGGCAGTTTCCGTTATATCGCGCATTAGCTTGTTGAGGCGTTTGAACTCTGGGTCGTCTATCTCGTAGCTGTGAATTTACTCGAGTATGTACATCGAAAAGCATAGGTAGTGTGTTGCAGAACAACCTACTGTTGTCCATAGGTATAATAGCAAATGACATTGTAGTTTATGTAGGCCAAGTGCTCGGATAGGTTGACAGGTCCCGCTTCTTTCACCAATAATCCAATCCCTTTCTGGCAGGCGTCGAACACCTTGTCTTCCAAACTCGGACCTATCACTCGTCTAAACAGTTCGGGGATCAGATCAAGTCAAAACAGACGAGCCTTGCCTGAGCGATCGAACGGCTATTTTCTTCTGCACACTCCATTTGGCATTGTAGGGAGACATGGCAATGCCCATAGACCCTCCAGCCATTTGCTCAACTGAAAATCGAAAGGTACGCACATTGCCCAAAGAATCTGAACTCAGTTCATCATTTCGACCTGACGGTCAGCTGTACTTGAGTCAGAAACGTTCTCATTCTCATACCCAAAGCGCTTTCCTGTCGACTGCAGAAGTTGCTCTCCTGAGTGTACATCACTTCCATACTGGTCTCCTTAGTGTTGCACACTATATAGTGGAATCGGCCGAACCAGAAGGTGAACGGGTCCCCGTAAATATTCGATAATTCCAGCAACTTGTCGTGTATCTGACCTCCGCCCAAAACTGCATAGCAGTGGAGCGCATAAATTTATTTAAGAATCGATTTTTCCATCCTTACGCAGCAGATTTCCTAAGATCGGTAGAGGCCATGGCCCCGGTGGCATAACTTGTCTCAGTTTCCATATTCGGTAGTAGTGCAGTGCTAAGGATACTACAGCAAATACCAGTAGAAAGGGTAGCGAAAAGACCGATTTCAATAACTCAACTATCATCGCGTTTCGCTTAGCTTTGTCAGTTTTAAAACAGGCGGGCGGGCCGCTCGACTGCCCCCACCCCACTGGGAGGCTTTGACTGCTACTAATAAAAGAAAGATAAACAATCGTTGGCAGATGACTGTTCGCCACGGAACCGCACGTAGACACGTAGCACGTACATACTAATAACACAGCGACCATTAAGCCCGGTTCACACTTGCGTGGAATAATAAGAAATCTGGGATAAGGAATAAGAAAATTCACATTGACTTGAAGCGTACTAAACAACAGCGCTATTCCTTATCGCACAAGTATGAACGAGTGTGGAATAAGGCCGATAGCAGGTGTGAACCGGGCCTTACCGTACACACTAAGGCAGTTACGTTCAAGCTACATAAAGATTACTGATCTCTACTGTTTTTCATAAATGTATCACTATTAGACTTCAGCGATACCACTGCGAAGTTCTGATCGGATACGCAGCTAAAATTAACCGACTTTTTCGCATAACTAACTTTAAAGAGTTTACCCAACAAATATCGAGGATTGTAACTCTCGAAGTCGGAGGCCCAACTGCGCTTGGCGGGATGGAGTCGACGCTGCGAGAAGGGCAGATACCTAAGTCGACTGTTCCTGAACGCTCGCAACACGCTGCCTGTCTGTGAACACTGGACCAGCAGCAGCAGACAGAAGAAAAAGCGGAGAAACGGTGCACCAGACATTATTGTAGGCCAGCGAAAGATTGCATCTGTTAGCTGGGTAATATGCCAATTACTGTCAGTCGATAAATCTTTCGGCCCACGAAATTGGTGCTTTTATGCAAAAAAGCCATTATTCTGTTGACAAATCGTCAGCCGGTGTTAGTTTGATCGGTCTCAAATGCAAATCGCCTTACAACGCACCTCTTACAGTTATTGCTTTTTGCAGGTTTACAGTGGGCTGCAACGCACATATAATTTTCTAAACTTGTTAGTGAAAGGCCGGTGACTACTCGGGTTCTATTAGTCAGGGATTCCTCAACGTACTATATGGTCTCGGTTTACATATTAAGGAAGTGTCAATATGTACGCTAGGTTAGTAGGCACTTTGATCAAATCGGGGAATTTAAAAATATGGTCAGGAATCCCACAGTTTCGCACCTTCTAGTATCAAAGAACTGAGTCAGTCATTAATCGATAGAGAGTTTAGAAAGAAGTTCGACAAATAAACAAACATACTAATTGAACCCTCTTGCACTTCTTAAATATAAGTTGGTAAAAGGTTTTCTCCGAAATCCAAAATTACCATTCTACCAGTTTTACGAAGAAAACCCACGTTTAGAAATTGCGCTAATTTCTGTGCCCTTCGGGAGCGGTACCAGGCACAGGCAGAACATCATATTCAATGTTCTATCAATCGTTCATGCAAATTTCAAGGTCACGCTCTTAGAATTACACAAAAAATTCGTAAAAATTGGAGACTACCATGATTCTTAGCTTTCGGTCTATAATACCAGGAGTTGAAATTTTCGCGCCAGTACATAGCCAAAGCTTTCATTAATAAACAATAAAAGTATGAGCCAAATCGTTTTGGAACTTACTGAGAACGTCGCGTTGTAAGCTAAAACATCACATTTGGGCCCGTACTTCCATAACCTGTCTTACCGATACGGTACCATCCTACAGAGCATCGCATGGAATGTATGACTATGTCACTATGTACTTGACTGTATGCCATCGCTTGCGGTCAGGCAGGTATGTATAGGTATCATCGGTCCCAAACAATCACAGACTACCAAGTCGAGAAAACACTGAGACGAAGAATGGGATGTGCACGTTTCTCTACACAGCGGGAACTTTGCAACAACAAGAGGCAAACAAACTTACATCAAGTCAACAGTGTCATAAAAGCAGTCAGTCACTCTTGGTAAGCACGATACTCGATTGCACCGTCATCCTCAACAATTACTACGTTCGGATCTAACTCCGCTCTCAGCTTAGCAATGTCCAGGTCGAGTTTGAGCTTCTTCGCCTTCAACACGGCCATCTCCAGTCGGAACTTTTCCTTCTCCGACTGCAGCTTCTCAGACTCCATGTCCAGTTTTCGTTTTTCGCTGTGCAGCACTTGCAACTGCAACCCGGCCGGGTTCTTCACCATCTGACTAATGTCGGTGATGGTGGATGTGTGCGGAGCGCGGAAGGGGCGCGAAGAGTCCAGACCGGGCGTGTAGGGGGCGCTCAGGTTCAGGTTCTGGCGCATGTCAACACGCGTCATGCTACTACCGCGCGGCCGACCGCGCGCAGCGCGC
Organism: Sabatieria punctata; assembly: GCA_030248155.1. Taxonomy (NCBI): domain Eukaryota; kingdom Metazoa; phylum Nematoda; class Chromadorea; order Araeolaimida; family Comesomatidae; genus Sabatieria; species Sabatieria punctata. Next base: position 59,120 of record JASANB010002763.1, read on the forward strand.
ACCGCTCCGGTCATTTTCTGGGCCAGTCCGGCGATTTGGTTAACGCTTTTGGGCAGGTCGCTTACGTCCTGTTGGATGACCTGAGCTGCTAACATCGTCTCCATCACCTGTTTAGGAGTGTGCGTCTGTAGAAGAGCTCGAGCCGTTTTCAGAGTACTACGTTTGGTGCGCACCAGTGGCTTGTCGCCCGATTTAGAGTTCAGATGTGGAAGACGCACCAATTGGGTCGGGTGCACCTGAACAAACAAACCTTGACATACAGGAAATCTTTGACTCAACTATATTTCGACACTCCTCTTCTGTCTCCACACCGTACTACATGTAACAGGAGGGTCTGGGGGTCTGCCCCACCCGACTTAGGCCAGACCTCCTTCCCCCGAGACGATTTTGCCGACCCCCTCCCCTCCGATTTTTCTGGCAAGTAATTTTTTGAGCAAATTTTTGCGATTTTTTACAATTTCAGACGCAAAAACTTGCAAAATCGCCTGCAAAACAGGTTTATCTGTATTTCAGCCAAAAATAGCGATTTTTTCGATTTTTGAGCGTGCCCAACCCCCCTCCCAAAATTTTGCCTCAGACCCCCCGGCCGGCGCCAGACCCCCAACCCCCTTTCGACGGATGATCTGTTACATAATATGTACTTATTTGCATCAACTGTTTGGCTTTTGCACTCAGGATAGGTTAACAAATTAGTTAGAAAACGCCTACGCTGGTATTGCTACGTACGACTTTGTAATCTTACCTAAAACTGCCTTACAGACACGTGCAAGGTGGATATGTGTAGTTTCATAAGGATTAACTACAGTTAGCTACTATGCCTAATTTACAGAAATTGGGTGCGTGTACGGTAATTTTTCGAATTTGGAAATTTTCCCTAATTTCCGTATTGAAAATTTTAGAGCCTTCAAAAACTATTTCACCACACCCGGCCCATTTTTCCTGCCGATGTATGGTTTGAGCCAGAACTAACACATCAGCGTTTTTCATAAATTCCAAGTTTAGCGATTGAGCGAGCCGGACCCTGAACGAACTGCGGCCGGACAAAGCAAACTTATCTGATCTGGACAGGACAGAATGAGTGAGAAGGCAAACTTACGTAGGCGTCGTAGATAACGACGGCGTAAGGGCCGAGCAGGTCATTCTTATCGTTGAAGGCCATAAAGGTCCATTTCTGGACGCGACTCTCACAGCCGGGATGGGTGTAGCGGTTGACCCGGACGCAGTAGTCGTACGGCTCTCCGGGCTCCCGGTTCATGCCGGCTCGTTGCAGAGGCAGGTCGGGGTCGTCGGTCTTTATGTAGTAGTGCCTTCGGCCACTCGGCTTGGTCCACTTGCCCAGCTCGTCATACGAAATGTCGTCTGGGTCTGCGTTGTCCAGACTTATCACGAACACCCAGTAACCGACGTCTGGGTAGGATGGAGGAATTCTAGTGCACACCTGAAACTGGCCTTCGTTTTCACTTCGGTACATATCCCCCTTTCTTTCCTTCGCTAATCGTTAAGGTATTCATTATAGTGTAAAAAATGTCGGTCGCCAACATTTCTGTAAGGCCGACAGGTTTAAAATATGAACGCTTTTAGCAGTCTGGCACTTAACGCCGTTTATGGTACCGACACCATGCATGGTGCCGATACCATGTACCAAGGCTAGTGGCACTATGGTACCCCTACGTTCGGGGACTGTGATGGTACCATACATACATGTACTAGGGGGGTTTGGGGGGTTACCCACTATAAGGGACCCCTCCCCCCGACGTAGTGGCTCCAGTATTAACAAACTCGGTCAGAAATCACTAATTTTTAGCTAAAATTCATTGAAAACTTTGGAAACAATTGGTTCCGATTAAAAAAAGGGTTTGGATTTTTTTTTTTTTTTTTTTAACTGTGATGCTTAAAATAGTGATATTTGAGGAACCCCCTACCCCCCTGGTGGGCCCGGAGCTGTTACATGTATGGTACCATATAATGGTACCCTACCCACGGGTGCCGGTACCATATATGCATACATGCAACGGCTCCGGGCCGACCTGGGGGGACGGAGGTAGGGGGGGTTTTCCCTCAGGTGGGTTGAGAGGGGGTTTCGCCCAGAGGCGGTCCAGAATTTCAAAAAGCTCCAAAACGCCTAGAAACGCGTTTTCAGCACGTTTTTCTCAGTAAGGAGGCTAAAAATCGCCATTTTATGCTGCCAAATAGCGTTTTAGAGCTAAAAACAAGCAAAAAACGATAAAAGGGGATTCCAAAAACACCGATTCCTCTTAAAGATCAGCTGCCGAAATGTCAAATTCGGTTTCCAAAGGCTTCTGAAGGGATTTTAGGCCAAAAATTAGTTATTTCTGAGAGCCAGTTTGTTAGTACTGGAGCCACTACTAGTACTTGTATTTTTTGGTCGGGGGGTCCCCCTTTAACCTGTCTCGGGGGGGTTGAGGGTTGGCCATTCCAGCAGGGGTAACCCCCAAACCCCCCTAGTACATGTATGCATATAATATGCACCACATAATGGTACAAAATCTGAACAGAGTGGTACCATATAATAATATAGTACCGGTACCAATGCAAAGGTAGGGGTACCAT